>ML276074.1:0-38785 GCA_005239495.1 Nicotiana undulata
GCCACGTTACGTATTTTACGTAAGAGAAGAGAGAAAAATAACACGTGGGGTTTCACACTTGGCAAGCAACGAATCAAAAGCCCGATTGCAAAAATGAGATCCCCTGTTACTTATGATAGCCCGAGGGGTCCCAAATCGTGTGAAAATATTTTTCTTGAGAAAACCAACCACACTCCGGGCTTGATTATTAGGCAAAGCCACTGCCTCAACCCATTTCGAAACATAATCCACAGCCACGAGAATGTAGGTATTACCACACGAGCTGACAAAAGGACCCATGAAGTCAATGCCCCACACATCAAATATATCAACCTCAAGGATAGTTGTGAGGGGCATTTCATCCTTCTTTGATATACCACCTGCTCTTTGACATTCATCACACATCTTTACCAAGTCACTTGCATCTTTGTACAAAGTAGGCCAATAAAATCCGCAACTTAGAACTTTTGAAGTTGTCCTTGCCCCACTGTGATGACCACCGTAGGGAGAAGAGTGGCAAGAATCAAGAATGGACATTTGCTCTTCTTCGGGGACACAACGTGGAATGACTCCATTATTGCATATTTTGAACGAATACGGCTCATCCTAATAATAATCCAAGTTGTCCCGCCTAAGCTTCTTCCTTTGGTTAGAAGAAAGCTCAAATGGGACAACACCGGTAATGTTGGCAATGTCCGCGAACCATGTCATGTCTTGCATAGAGACTGAGAGAAGTTGCTCATCCGGAAAAGTATCATTGATCTCAAGGCCATCATTTGGCCTTCCTTGCTCTTCCAACCGGGATAAATGATCGGAAACTTGGTTTTCGCTCCCCTTTCTATCAACAATTTCTAGATCAAACTCTTAGAGAACTAAGATCCACCTTATAAGCCTAGCTTTTGAATCCTTCTTTGTCATTAAGTATCGGAGAGCCGCATGATCGGTGTGCACAATCACCTTGGCGCCCATGAGGTAAGGCCTAAATTTTTCCATAGCAAACACAATAGCCAAGAGATCCTTTTCTGCGACGGTATAGTTGACTAGGGCGGAATTCATGGTTTTGCTTGTATAATAAGTGGGGTGAAAGATTTTGTTCACCCGTTGGCCCAAGACCGCACCCACCTTCACATCACTTGAATCACACATGAGCTCAAAAGAAGAGCTCCAATTTGGCGCGGTGATTATTGGTGTGGTAGTCAACTTATGCTTCAACAACTCAAAAGCCTGCATACATTTCTCATTGAACTCGAACTTGGCATCTTTCTCCAATAGCTTGCATAGGGGATTTACCACCTTAGAAAAATCTTTAATGAATCTCTGGTAAAATCCCGCATGCCCAAGGAAACTACAGACTCCCTTCACCTAAGTTGGAGGAGGAAACTTGGAAATAACCTTGATCTTGGCTTTATCCACTTCAATGCCATCTCTTGATATTTTGTGACCGAGGACTATGCCCCCATCGACCATGAAATGGCATTTTTCCCAATTCAATACAAGGTTGTTTTGTTCACACTAGGCGTGGACTTTATCAAGATTTTGCAAACACTCCTCAAATGAGTCCCCTACCACGCTGAAGTCATCCATGAACGCCTCCAAGAAATATTAAACCATATCAGTGAAAATTTCCATCATGCACCGTTGGAATGTGGCGGGTGCATCGCACAAACCGAATAACATCCTTGAAAAAGCAAATGTCCCTTAGGGACATGTGAAGGTTGTCTTTTCCTGATCTTCTGGGGCTATCAAAATTTGGTTGTAGCCCGAATACCCGTCCAAGAAACAATAGAAAGCTCTCCCAGGAAGTCTGTCAAGCATCTGGTCCAAGAATGGAAAAGGGAAGTGATCCTTTCGGGTCACCTTGTTCAATTTGCGGTAATCCATACAAACCCTCCAATCAATCACGGTCCGAGTGGGAATAAGCTACTTTTCATTCTGCACCACTGTCATGCCACCCTTTTTAGGAGCACATTGGACTGGAGAAGTCCAAGCACTATTAGAGATTGGGTAGATGACCCCAGTATCGAGCCACTTGATTATCTCCTTTTTTACCACCTCCTGCATTGCCTCATTCAACCTCCGTTGATGTTATACGGAGGGCTTTGCACCATCTTCAAGAATTATTTTGTGCATACAAAAGATGGGGCTTATGCCCCGAATAACAACTAGAGTCCAACCTATGGCCTTCTTCCTCCTTTGGAGCACTTTGAGTGTAGAATCTACCTGCAATTGGGTTAGTCAAGAAGAAAGTATAATAGGTAAAGTACGAGAAGGACCCAAAAATTCATACCTGAGGTGTAGTGGAAGGGGATTCAACTTAGGTGGCTCATCGATTGAGGACTTTATCGGAGGAGTTTTCCAATTTTCCAAATCCAAAGATGCTTGCGAGGTCCATAAGAATAAGAACCCATGCCTTGCAATTCATTGGTACACTCGATCAAGCCATCCACCACAACATCATCATGATTCAATAAAACTGCTTCCACGGGATCTTCAACATTTATCATTAAGCTTGTTTCATCAATTATGACCTCGGTGACAAGGTCCACAAAAGAATACACCTTCGTGCTATTGGGTTGCCACATTGATTTGCAAACGTGGAAAATGACCTTTTCATCGCCCACCTGGAAGGTGAGCTCACCAGCCTCCATATCTACCAAGGCCTTCCCCGTTGCAAGGAAAGGTCTTCCCAAGATAATTGGCACTTCATAATCGACCTCACAATCCAATATCACAAAATCCGAGGGAAAGATGAATTTGTCGACCTGCACCAAAACATCATCAATGATTCCCAAGGGCTGCTTCATAGTCCGATCCTCCATTTGAAGTCGCATGGAATTTTCTATAGGTTGACCAATTCCCAAGGTTTTGAAGACAGAACAAGGCATTAGATTGATACTAGCACCCAAGTTGCACAATGCCTAGGCAAAATCTGCACTACCAATAGTGCAAGGAATAGTGAATGCCCCGGGATCCTCTAGTTTGGGTGCCATTGAGTGAAAAATTGCACTCACTTGGTGGGTCATCTTGATTGTCTCGCACTCTATGGATCTCTTCTTTGTGACCAAGTCTTTCATAAACTTGGCGTACCCGGGAATTGTTCAAGAGCCTCAACTAATGGTACGTTGATGGACAAGCTCTTCATCATATCTATAAACGTCTTGAACTGATTCTCCGTATTTTGCTTGGCCAATATTTAAGGATATGGAGGAGGAGTTCTAAGCAATGGGGCCTTGACTTTTGGAACAACCGGCTCGGTTATGTCAATTACGTGTTCCCTAGACGGGTTCACGTCATTTTGTGTTTCCTCCTCATTATTATTTATGTCAATCCTCACTTCATTGTTCATAGACTCTTCACCCACATTTTCAACCTCAATAGGAACCTTACCATGTTTCAAGTCATCATTATCACTAGCAACCCTCTTTTGCTTTGAAGAACTAGACTCACCACCTTGACCACTCCTTGTGGTCACCACCATAGCATGTCCGGCATTGTTGTTGTTGTTCTCAGCCTTAGGGTTCACCACCGTATCACTAGGTAGTGCCCCCTTCGGGCGAGTGTTTAAGGCTTGTGAGATTTGTCCCATTTGAACTTCAAGATTTCGAATTGAGGTAGTGTGGGAGGCAATTTGAGCATCTGAATCCGCATTACGTTCCATCATTTGTTCGATCCGACCCATGTCATTTCCTGAGGAACTTTGACCTTGTGATTGATATGGGGGTGGATTATTGGGTTGTTGATACATCGGGGGCCTTTGAAAACCGGACCCCCGATTTCCATTTCAACCCCAATTGCTATTGTTGTTCCCGTTCCAATTGTTGTTGTTGCCTCCTCATTGTTGATTGTTGTTCCCCCAATTGCTAGGGTTGTTATTGTTGTTCCAGTTATCTTGTCTTTGATTGTTCCAATTTTTGTTACTCCCTTAATTGTTCCTTTGCCCTTGAAAATTGTTGGCATACATTACATCTTCATTTTACTCATCATAGGAATCCTCTTGATTGTAACCACTCACTCCTTGGTCGCATTGGTCATTGTATTTTTGCATTTGATTTACACGAGGCCTTCTCTTGTTAACCAAAAGATTTACCCCCTCCATAGTATGCACTTGCTTCGGCCCTTGTATTTGTTGAAGCTGCGCCTTAGCAAGTTGATTCATGGTGGTGGTAAGCTCGGCAATAGCTTGCCCATGGTCCTGTAGCTCTTTGTGGAGATTTATCACACTTGGATCACCTTGGGAACATTTGCCCAACTCTGCCATGCTGACGAAGTGTCATCCATTTCATCCAAGATGTCACATGCTTCATTGTAAGATAGCTTCATAAAGTTTCCCCCAGCGAGTTGGTTGACCACACACTGATTTGTAGTATTAATGCCCCGGTAAAAAGTTTGTTGTATCATGGCCTCTGTCATGTCATTGTTCGGGCACTCTTTTACCATAGTTCTGTAGCGTTCCCAAATCTCATGAAGGGGCTTATTCGTCTCTTGCTTGAATCCAATATCTCATCTCTCAAAGCCGCCATGTGTCCGGGGGAGAAAAACTTGGCAATGAACTTATCCGCCAATTCATCCCATGTAGAGATAGAATTATTGGGGAGTCGTTCAATCCAATCATGCGCCTTCTCTCGTAGAGAGAAAGGGAATAATCTGAGCCTCAAGGCATCCTCCGATACATTGGTTTGCTTTCTCCCCCAACATGTGTCTACAAAGCCTTTTAAGTGCTTGTAGGCATTTTGATGAGGAGCTGCCGTGAAATACCCTCGTTGCTCCAGAAGTGTGAACATGACATTAGTGATTTGAAAGTTGCCCGCCCCAATTCTGGGTGGGAAAATTGCACTGGCATACCCCTCGTTCGGAAGAACCCGAGGAGCAACTCTTGGAGGATGCGGGAGAGGGTCTGAACTATTATCATTGGGATTGGCATGTCAGCCCTGTCTTTGAGGTGGAGGAATTTGATAAAACTCATCTCCCCCATTATCATCTACCTCCTCCCCCAGTATAATATTTGCCATAGGATCAGCCATAAGTACCTGTATTGATTAAAACACACAAGTTAACAAAAAGAAGGAAAGAAAAACAATCTACACCACTACTCAAATAGATAGTCAACACCGTTATAACTCCCCGACAATGGCGCCAAAAAGTGATCTAGGCCTACCTATACCACTATTAAGTAGCAAGGCAGGGTCGAAGCATCTTTTACCCGACAGGGTCGGGATTGATATCCACAGGGAGTTATGCAAATGGGAGTCGAGTTTCCACTTGATTTAATGGTGTTTCATGTTCTTAATTGCTCTTCTCAACATAAATTGGTTTTGTATATATACTAATGTTGAGTCTAACAAGTAATATTGTCTAACTAACTATAATATTTTTGTGGATTTTTATCAAATGATTAAAGGCACTAGGGTTTCAACTTATTCCTAGGCGAGTGACTAATGGGGTCTAAAATCGAGGATAAGCTTGCGAATTATGGGCAAATGACATAACCTCATACTAAATTACTCACCCAATACCGCTCGGTAATTTGGGTGATCTTGCCCGAATTGGCTTTCTCAAGCTCAATTGGGTGTTTCAACAAATCAAATCAAATGGCTCAAGTCGTGTATCACTATCTCTAGTTTCTACCCTTTTATTGGGGCTATCAATCTGTTGAGTTCACCCCAATACCTTGTTAGCCTATTTACCTAGACTTGGGTCATCTCTTTCAAGAATAACCCTAGTCAAAAAGACATAAATTAGTGTTTGCAACCACTAATTCAATCAATGAAGCATGAAATAGACTAAAAGTCATACACCCAATCATAAATTCATCCTAAAATAGAAGACACATTAGTTACCCACACTAGGGTTGGATCAAAACCCTAGCTTAAGGGTCTAGATACTCATTTTCAAGCAAGAAACTAAGATAGATGATGAAATTAAACCCATAAATGTTGAATAAAAGAAAGAAATCTAAGAAGTATGGTAGCATCTAAGCTAAAATTACTCAAAATGGAATAAAAGTACTATTCCTGAGCTCACTCTAACGTATGCTGCCCTAAAAATGAGAAAACGTTGTATTTATAGTAGGCTAAAACTACTGGACAAAATTTCCCCTACGGAAATTTCGCTCCCAGCGAACTGGCTTTCACTACAGCAGAATAATAACCGCTGTAGCATTTCTGAACCTGTGCACTGTCTGAAGCTCCATTCTGCTCCTAGCGGAATAATGTGACCTGCAACGGTTCTTGAAAATGCAGCAGCGGAATAATACTCATGACCGCGTTAGTGTGCAAATACCAGGTTGATGGCTTTCTGATCTTAGGAATCCGCTCCCAGCGGATTATTGAACGCTGCAGCGGCGAGGGAAGCGCTGCATCGGAATTTTGGCGTGGACATCGGTCAACTTGGTCTCAAAAACACACTCTCTGAAGTTTTGAACTAGGGCAGCGGATGGAATTCCGCTGCTGCGAAGTGACAACTGCTGCAGCGGAATATTAGCGCTCTCAACGCTTCTGCTGGGTTCTGGGACAATGCAAATTTTGCTCCTCTTTGAGTCATTTTAAGTCAATATCTTCAATTCAACTCAATTCCTACAATTTAAATAACTTGCATCAAATTTCGGGAGTATCTTAATGTCATTATGCCTCAAAACCTAGGATAACGAGAGTAAATAATAGGTACAAATCTCTAGTTATCATTTATCAGGCCCAAGTCTGCATTTGCGGATGACATAGTCGCACATGCGGCGCGCAGAAGTGGACTCCTTCGCAGAGGCGATCATTGAACCGCAGAAGCGGCCTCACACCTTTGTGCCAGCATCCACAGAAGCGGTCTAGATCCCAGGCCTCTAAGATCGCATAAGCGACCACGCTCACGCAGAAGCGGAGCCGCACTTGCGCTCCGAAGTGTCGCAGGTGCGAGACACCAGAACCAGACCTGATCAAGACTATGAAAAAACTCGAAAAATCATCTGAAGCATACCCGAGGCCCTCGGGACCCCGTCTAAACACACAAAAATGTTATATAACCTAGTACGGACCATCTCGAGGTATCAAATCACATCAAACATCGATGAAACTACGAATCGCATCATGAATCGAACTTATGAACTTCCAATTCTTCTAACTTCGAAAACTAGTGCTGAAACCAATCAAACATACCCGGAATAACATCAATTTTTGCAAACAAGTCCCAAATAACATAACATAACTACTCCAACTCTC
Organism: Nicotiana undulata; assembly: GCA_005239495.1. Taxonomy (NCBI): domain Eukaryota; kingdom Viridiplantae; phylum Streptophyta; class Magnoliopsida; order Solanales; family Solanaceae; genus Nicotiana; species Nicotiana undulata. The sequence continues at coordinate 7,185 of ML276074.1, forward strand.
AGAATCTCATTCATACCCCATATCTCCAAAGTCAACTATGGGTCAAACCTCTCCATCTTCCAAACTTCAACTTTTTCAACTTCCGCCGAAATGCCTCAAATTACCCTACGGACCTCCAAATCCAAATTCGGACGCATGCCTAAGTTCAAAATCACCATACAAAGCTGTTGAGATCATCCAAAACCCTTTCTGAATCCATTTACACAAAAGTCCGAGCAAATTCTCGCCGCTTAAGCTTCCAAAACTAGAATCCTTCTTCCAATTCGACTCCGAATCACCTGGTAACTGAATTCAACCATGCACGCAAGTCGATACACATAAGATGAAGTTGTACAAGAAATTCTCAAAATGACCGGTGGAGTTTCCATTAATCAATTCAAAGATTGTAGACCTTAATTAAAAGCTAATTTTATTCCATAGATTTAGGCTAATAATTCTGCAGAAGTAAGGATGGCCTTATAACACCTTTTGACATACAATAGACATATGAGTTGACATGAAATTTCATTAAGATAAGGCAAAACACAAGGTTAAGTTCATTAACAATGTTTGCCTCGTGAAATCATATCAATGATAAATTAAAACAAACAATTTTAGTGCATTACACACTGTATGGAATAGCCTGTTTGACCAAGCTTTTCCAAATTTAGAAGTATTTAATTTTCAAAACAATGGTTTTTTTTCAAAGTTGAATATTTGGTTAAGCTTTGGAAGGAACAAAAGTGTTTTTGAGGAGAATCAGAAAAAAAGTAGCTTCTCCCCAAAAGCAAATTTTTGAAAAGCACTTCTGAGAAAAATATACTTAAAAGTACTTTTTCAAAGTTTGGCCAAACATTAATTATTGTTTAGAAGTGATTTTCAAATTAATTAGACAAATACAAATTGTTTCTTACCAAAAGTACTTTGTGAAAAGCACTTTTAAGAAAACATATTTCTCAAAATAAGCCGATTTTAGAAGCTTGGCCAAACAGACTATGAATCCCATAAGAGTTGAAGCACTTAATGTACAGTCCTTCCTTCATTTCATTTTTGACAATAATGTTTAATTAATATGATGACCCGGTAGGTCATCTTATGTTTTAGAATTTAATTCTATGCTTTTGAAGCCTTAAATACCTCATATTAGCCCTCCTCAATCATGCACAGTCTGGGTGTTTTTACGAAAAGCTTTTATATTAAAAACTAAGAAAATATGAAGTTTTTGCCTTAAAATCCATTTGAGTTGACTTCGGTCTACGTTTTAGAAAAACGGATCCGGATTCATATTTTGACAACCCTAGTGAGATCGTATCATGATTTAGAACTTGGGAGTATTCCCGGAATTGAATTCGGAAGTCGCTAGCCTGAGTTATCACACTTTGTTGAAATTTGAAAGTTTAAAAGTTTAATGACTTTGAAAGTTTGACCAATGTTTGACTTTATTGATATCGGATCCGTATTTTGGTTCCGAAATTCGGTAAAGGTCCAATAATATATTTATGACTTATCAGTCAAATTGGGTGAGAAACATAGTTGATTTGACGTGATTCGGACGTCTGGTTGTGAAAATAGGAGTTCATGAGGTTTCTTTAAAATTTCCTCTGATTTGATGTTAAATTTGTAACTCTAATAATATATTTATGACTTGTGTGCATATGCGGTTTAGAGCCTCGAGGGCTCGAGTGAGATTCTGATAGGCTATGGAGTGAATTTGGACTTAGAACATTGCTGGTGTGCTTCAGTTCTAGTGGCTTCGCGTTTGCGACCTCTGCTAGGTTCACGATTGCGAGCAACTCCTCGCATTTGCGAAGAGTAGTTGGGGCACCTCAAGTTTGCATTTGCGAACAAGTCTTCGCATTTGCGAAGTGGGACAGGAGGTATAGTGATCGCAGTTGCATAAAACAATCGCATTTGCGGAAGATAAACGTTCGCATTTGTGAAAAATCATTGCAAATGCGATGACATCAGAATTGGGAGAACTTCGCATTTGAGATTGTTTCTTCGCATTTGCGGAGTCTGCAATTGCATACCCCAGGTTGCAAATGCGACATCTACAACTGATCAACTATCTAAAACACGGGATTTTCTCATTCTTCAAATTTTCAAAACAAGAAAACCCTAGAGGCGATTTTCCCAAGCACCCATCTTTCCCAAATCATTGGTAAGTAATTCTAATCCATTTTCTTTCAATCTTTCACTACATTTCCTAAGATTTCAACTTAAAATCTAGTGTTTTCATGGTGGAATTTGGGGGTTTGGGTAGAGTTGAGATTTTTGTAAAAGTGGGATTTAGACCTCAAATTGAGGTCGGATTCCAAAACAAATTACATAATCGGGCTGAGGGTGAATGGATAATCGGGTTTTGGTCCAAATTTTGGGTTTGGACCAAGCGGGACCGGGAGTTTACTTTTGTTGACTTTTTCAATAATGACCTACATTGAATCCTTTGCAATCGTGGGTAGTTCCTAAAGCTTAATTTGAATCGTTTGGTTGGTAATTTGCTAGATTTTATTTGCTCAGAGGCTTGTTTGAAAGGCAAAGTTGTGGTTGAGCTTTGACTTGATCCTTGGAGCGATGTAAGTGGCGTGGTTAACCTTGACTTGAGAGATTAGGACTTGTTTGTCTATTTGCTACCTGTTTAGATGTTGGGTACAACGTATATGTGAGGTGACAAGTACTTATGCATTGTTGTCGGGTTAAATCATGCAGGTGAGACTTGTTCCTTGTAGCTTATTGCTTACTTTGATCATGTTATCCATGCATAGACTAGCTTATTAAATTGATCGTTCTTACCACGTTTATGGGCTTTTTGTGATAATTGATTATTGTTCCTAAATGTTAAATTGGAATTGTGAAACCATTGTTGAAGTAAGGCTTGTTCTTGTTATTCTATCTCTCTCTATTTTTACTTGTTCATTGTTATATGGTAAGGGAGAGTGTTAATGCACGAAAGGTGATACCGTGTTGTATGTGAGTGTTAATGCACGAAGGGTGATGGCGTGCCATATTGTGAGTGTTAATGCACGAAGGGGACGTGCCATGTTTTGAGAGTTAATGCATGAAAGGTGATGACATGTCGGATCTATTGATTTATACTGAAAGTGAGAGTACAAGCACGAAGGGTGATGTCGCGCAGTCTCATTGTTTCATTGTGAGGTTGAGAGTAAAGGCACGAAGGGTGACGTCGTGCAATTTTTCTTCATTGTGCTTAATTGTTTTTACTGGTTAAAAGGTATATTGACTATTCTGGTTATCATTTCCGTTGTATCTCGCGTATCTTGTATCCCCCTTTAGTATGTCCCCCTCCCAATAGTACATGTTTAACTTTCAATTGTTGTTATCTTGTAAGTATATTGTTATCTTCACAGGTTTATTACGTGGTGTCTTGTCATAGCCTCGTCACTACTTCGTCGAGGTTAGGCTTGACACTCATGGAGTACATGAGGTCGGTTGTACACATACTACACTCTGCACTTCTTATGCAGACTTTGGTACCGGACCTAGCTGATCGTACGACGTAGCAGCTTCGTTTTTCTCATTGGAGACTCGAGGTAGATCTGCTAGCGTACACAGACCTTGAAGTCCCCTTCTATTTTTCCTTATTTTGTTGTTTCTTTTCGTTCAAAACACTAGTATTTCTTTCTGACTTTGTTTGTACAAAATACTAGAAGCTCATGAGTTGTGACTCCAGATCCGGATTGTAGTAGATATTATGGGCATTTATGTTATTCCGCACTTAGTTTTATTTCATCTTATCTTAATTGACTTTATTTATTGAAATTGAATAACATTTGGCTTAATGGTTCTCTAACGTTGGCTTGCCTAGCAAGTGAAATGTTAGGTGCCATCACGGTGCCGAACATAGGAATTCTGGTCGTGACAAGTTGATATTAGAGAACTAGGTTGCCTAGGTCTCACAAGTCACGAGAAGGCTTAGTAGAGTCTGGAGGATCGGTACGGAGACATCTGTTCTTATCTTCTATAGGCTATGAAGTTTAGGAACAAATTTCACTTCCATTCTTCTATGTCGTGCAATTTTGTTCCATCATTGCTAATTGAACTATTCTACTCTTGTTCTCTCTCAGATGGCGAGAACACGTACTACGTCTTCAGCTGAGCAGCAGCCAAAGCCCTCAGTGGCAGCTCCTACGAGGGGTAGAGGTCGAGGTCGAGGTCGAGGCAGGGGCAGAGCTCGGCCCAGAGCTCGAGCAGCAACATCAACAGTGGAGCCTCAGGTGGATTTTGATGAGAATGTTCCAGCCCGGACTATACCTATTGGACCAGCTCAAGTCCCAGAGGGGTTCAGCGCCACCCTAGTGCTTCAAGACGCTCTAGTCCGTTTGGTGGGCCTTATGGAGAGTATGGCCCAGGCCGGTATATTCCTATGGCACCAGCCGCCTCTCAGGCTGGGAGAGGAGCACGGACTCCCGCTAATCACACTTCGGAACAGATGGATCCCCAATATCAGACTCTAGTAACCCCGACACATGGGGTGGTTCAGCTAGTCATTGCGCACAGGTCGGTGATGGACCTGATATGTCTTATGAGGATTTTTGGAGATTGGAATTTTTTACTAAGCTCTTTCCAGTTCACTTCAGTGGTGCATCTTCAGAGGATCCACATTATTATCTTGACATCTATCATGAGGTGTTGCGAAACATTGGTATAGTGGAGACCAAAGGGATCGATTTTGCTACATTTCAGATGAGGGATTCCGCCAAGAAATGGTGGAGGGATTATCTGTTGACCATACCAACTGGGTTTCATGCTCTTACTTGGGACCAGTTCTCTTATCTCTTCCTAGAGAAGGTCCTCCCTATCACATTGAGAGAGGATTATCGCAGGCAGTTTGAGCGTCTCCAGCAGGACAGTATGTCTGTCACTCAATATGAGACCCTTTTTGTGGATCTGGCCTGTCATGATATTCTTCTACTTCCTACCGAGAAAGAGAGAGAGAGATGGTGAGGAAGTTTATTCAAGGACTTGCTCAGCCTATAGAGTGAGATTTCTTTTCATATGGCTGCTAATGTCGCCAGGCAAGTCGAGATGTTCTTGCACAGTGGGAGGCCAGGGATCTGACAAGAAGCCTCATCATTTTGGTGGGTTTAGTGGTGCCTCGTCTGGAGCCAGGGGCACTTTTGGTAGAGGCCATCCTCGCAGGACGCTTCATTCAGCACTCCAGGCATCCCACAGTTTTTTAGGTGGTCGGAGCCCTCATATGCCTTATTTCGACCAGCTAGCTTACAGTGCACCACCATCTCCTATCAGTGCACCTCCGCTCAAGAGTTTTCAGGGTGGTTACTCAGGTTGACAAAGTCAGTTTTAGGGCTAGCAGTCACAGCGGGTGAGGTCTTGTTATACTTGTGGTGATTCGAGGCATTGCTAGATTTTGCCCTTGGGCATCGAGAAGTTCACAGCATCAGGTTTCTCGTGCCATAGTCCCATCACCAGTTTCTACACCGCCTGCTCAGCCAGCCAGAGGAAGGGGTCAGGCAGTCAAAGGTAGAGGTCAGACTGTTAGAGGCCGGCCCAGGGACGTGGTTCAGAGTGGTAGACCCCAGTCTTGATGTTATGTTTTTCCAGCTAGGCCTGAGGCTGAGTCATCTGACATTGCTTTCTTAGGTACTATTTCAGTTTGCAATAGAGATGCTTCAGTTCTATTTGATTCGGGTTCTACTTATTCCTACGTGTCATCCTATTTTGCTTCATATTTGGTTTTGCCTCGTGATTCTTTGAGTGCTCACGTGTATGTGTCCACACCTGTGGGAGATGCTATTGTTGTAGATCATGTTTATTGTTCGTGTGTGGTTACCATTGGGAGTCTTGAGACTAGTGTAGATCTCCAACATCTCGATATGGTAGATTTTGATGTTATCTTGGGTATGGATTGGCTGTCACCTTATCACGCCATATTGGATTACCACGCCAAGACGGTGACCTTAGCCTTGCCAGGAGTTGTCTCAATTAGAGTGTAGAGGGATTTCTATCCATTCTACCGGCACAATTATCTCTTATGTGAAGGCTCGGCGTATGGTCGAGAATTGGTTTCTAGATTATATGGTTTATGTCCGTGATTCTATTGCGAAAGATCCTTCCATGGATTCAGTACCAGTTGTTTGTGAGTTTCCATAGGTGTTTCCTGCAGACCTGCCGGGGATGCCACCCAACAGGGATATTGACTTCTATATTGATTTGGCTCCGGGCACTCAGCCCATCTCTATTCTGCCATACCGTATGGCCCCGCCAGAGTTGAAAGAATTGAAGGAACAGTTGCAAGATTTGCTTGATAAGGGCTTCATTAGGCGTAGTATCTCGCCCTGGGGTGCGTCGGTGTTATTTGTGAATAAAAAGGATGGGTCAATGAGGATATGCATAGATTATCGGTAGTTGAACAAAGTCACCATCAAGAACAAGTATCCATTGCCAAGGATTGATAACTTATTTCATCAGCTTCAGGGTGCCAAAGTGTTTTCAGAGATTGATTTGAGGTTTGGCTACCATCAGTTGAGGATTAGGGCATCTGATGTCCCTAAGACATCTTTTCGGACTCGGTACAGGCATTATGAGTTTCTAGTGATGTCCTTTGGGTTGACAAATGCCCTAGCAACATTTATGGAATTGATGAACTGAGTGTTCAAGCCCTATTTGGATTCCTTTGTGATTATGTTTATTGATAATATCTTAATCTACTCCCGCAGTCGAGAGGAGCACGAACAACATCTTCGGATTGTACTTCAGACTCTGAGAGACAACCAGTTATATCCTAAGTTTTCAAAGTGTGAGTTTCGGTTGGATTCAGTCGCTTTATTGGGGAACGTCGTATCGGCAAAGGGCATTCAGGTGGATCCTAAGAAGATTGGGGAAGTTCAGAACTGTCCTAGACCCACTTCAGCCACGGAGATTCTGAGTTTCTTGGGTTTGGCGGGTTATTACTGTTAGTTTGTGGAGGGTTTTTTATCTATAACAGCCTCGTTGACTAGGTTAACCCAGAAGGGTACGTATCTCGCGTATCTTGTATCCCTTTTTAGCATGTCCCCTCCCAATAGTACATGTTTAGCTTTTAATTGTTGTTAACTTGTACGTATATTTTTATCTGCATAGGTTTATTATGTGGTGTCTTGTCATAGCCTCGTCACTACTTCGTCGAGGTTAGGCTCGACACTTACGGAGTAGATGGGGTCTGTTGTACTCATACTACACTCTATACTTTTTGTGCAGACTTTGGTACAGGCCCTAGCTGATCGTGAGGTGTATCTGATTGGATTTGCTCATTGGAGACTCACGGTAGATCTGCTGGCATCCGCAGGCCTTGAGGTCCCCTTCTATTTTTCTCTATTTTGTTGTTTCTTTTTGTTCAAAATAATTGTATTTCTTTTGGTCTCTGTTTGTAGAAAATCCTATAAGCTCGTGAGTTGTGACTCCAGATCCGTATTGTAGTAGATATTTTGGGCATTTATATTATTTCTCACTCAGTTTTATCCCATTTTTGCTTAATTGACTTTATTTATTGAAATTGAATAATAATTAGCTTAGCGGTTCTCTAACGTTGACCTGCCTAACAAGTGAAATGTTAGGCGCCATCACGGTCCAAAAGATAAAAATTCCAAATCGTGACAATTAATAGGCGCAAGGTTAACAAAAGGAAGACGGACTTTTAGCAAATAGTAAAAGTTTCCTTAAAGCTTGTTGTGACTAATATGCCATGGCATTTTATGAATGTAAACGCACATCACTAAAAGTAAAAGTAAAGTTTAAATTTTTCAAAAATTAAAAGTGATATTCTCTTAGAAACCAAATAAAAAGAGTCCTTCGCATTTTGTATATCCTTTTTTTTGTGATTTGCACCCTGTTTTGTTTTAACGGTTTTAACCCTAACCTCTTTATTCTCTTGCAAAATAATAAAACCACCATTTATATAATTTTTTGATAAGGGAAAAGTAGGAAATACAAATAAAAAAAATAAAATAATGACATACTATAAAATAAATAAAGAAATATTAAACAAAAAGGAGTTTGTTTGGTTACCAAAGAAAACGACCAGTCAATAGTCATACTAATCTTTTGTTTACTTAGATCATATCGACAAGCTCAAGACCAAAGCAAAAATCAGTCACAATTATCTTCTTTTTCCTTCACCTCGCCTAAAGTGGACAAGGTCAATGAATCAGTCATCTTCTCATGGGTTTACACCGCAGCTCCGAAGCCGGGAAAATTCAGATAAAGGACAAAGATGTATTTTCAGTTCTCATTAACAGAAATGGTGTTAAGATTTATGCATCTCGTTGATTTTTATAAGCTTTATCTTCCAAAACGACCCATATTTTCTCTGATTTCACCTTATTAAATCCTTCGACGTTTACTTTACGTCGTTCTTGGTGGACCTTTTTCGGAGGTTAGTTTTTTTATATTCACCTAGTTCCTCTTTTTTACTGTCTATTCTTTTGCAAAAAAAAAAATTATTGGAGTAGTCATTAGAGAATCTTTGTTTTGTATTGAAAGATAAATATAGCCTAGTAGTTTGAGATTGATGCTGGTATTTTTCTAAATGTATAGTATATGTATATGAGCTCGTGTGTAATGTACTTTTTGTTAATCGCTATTACTTACTATAGCACTATTTTTGTTTTGATGTAAATTCTTGTGTAATGTTCTTGCTCCTCTCTAATTGAGATGAAAATAGAAGAAGGGTGTATGTAGTTAAGCTAAAGATAAGTCAAAAAGTTTCGAAGAGAAAATACTAAAATTGAATTGTAAAGATAAATGACAAACTTGACATTGAGAATCCCTTAGGAATAAATGATAGGAAAATATCCATTAAACTTGACATTGACTTCGCGCAGGCCTATGAGATGAATCATCCTCCATTGGCCTTCTCAGCTGTGAAAAAAAATAAAGAACACAAACGTATTAACTGTCTCTCACAATACTAAATCGCCTATATTTAAAGTTTCATACTTACATTGAGTTTGGAAGGTTCATTTATATGCCACTTCAATAAGTAGACTCGAAGTTGATTTGCATACTTGGGTGGGATTGACTTATAGCATTATGGCACCAATCATGAGTTGTTTGAGTAGCTTGAGATAGAGTTCTTGAATTCGGGAAATTATTATTCTTCTTGCAAGTTGTTTTGTTGTGACCAGTTTGCAAGTACTTGCTACACCTCCCTAAATTTCCTTTCTTACTCAATTTGGTAACATCATGCATTTCACTTGTTGCAGATTATTTTTTTCTTTTTCTCTTTTCTCTGTTTTGTCATCTCATCTGCTTTTCTCTTGGAGGCTTCAATTTCATCGGGCACTTTTCTTTTATTTTTTCAACTTACTTTTCTTTGGTTCATAGTTAGGAGGGTTAACATCAAGTAGATCAGTAGGTTCCCACATATCAGGTCCATCCGTTGGAGCAATGACTGACTCATAAATTCCTATTTGAGTAGTCTTCTTGTAACAATCATATAAGAAATTATCTGGATTCTCTCTTATATGGAATATACAACTCATTGCATGTGAGCATGGGATACCTCTAATGTCCTATCTCCTGCATGAACAGGTTCTTCCACTTAAGTCAATACTAAATTGTTCACCATACATAGTCTTTACTTGAAATAAAAATATTCTAGCCCAAGTAGGAATTGATGTAGGTGAGTCTTCCTTTACTTTTTCTACTAGTTTTTGGATTCGAGGGCATAATTTCATGTTATTGTAAAATATTTTCAGGATCATGTTAAATATTATGTGCTTTAAAGAAGTTACAATAATAATATCACCTTAGTATTTGAGCAGGTCTTCTCTCTTTTGGATTAGTTTCTTTATCAGGTATATTCTAATTCCTTCAAGTCGTCCAAGTATAGATTTCTCCCTTGCCCTTAAAATGTCTTTTGTCACATTGAATTCCTCACAAAGATTATTCAAAAGCATGTCACACTTTGTTGTTGTTCTAAAATGTGACTTGCTCAAGAATTTTGGTGGTTTATCGTTGAACCAATTTCTAGCTTCTTTGTCCTCCTTTACAGCATATCCATCTCATATCTATGCTTACATATTTTTCCCTTGCATCTTTCCAAACTCTTATCTTCAACGATAAACCTTTGTGCTCTTTCTTGAAATTATTATACAAATGTCTTACACAATGCCTATGTTCAACTTGAGGAACTGTCTCATAAATAGCTCCCTCTGAACCCTACAAAAGTGAGGAGAATAATAAACATGGCTAATTTTGATAATCGAAAGCAACTGAAATTTGATATTATATGTGGATAAAAAATCTTAACTTTTGTTTGTCTGTAATGAGACATAAGTTATCATGATTTCTAATTTGCAAGTCATCCAGGAACAAATTTAAAAATCACTTCTAGATATACTTATCTTCAATATCAACTATTGCATAGGCTATAGGAAATATATCATTATCATCCTAATTACTGTCAAAAGTTGACCTCCACATGGTCTTTTAAGAAATCAACTGTCCTTCCCAATGAGTGGCCTACAACTTGCCATCCAACCTCGTCTGCGAGGCTCAAGATATATGTAAATTCTTTTTAAAACATGTTTGTCATCCTCTTCATGAGGTGTTGTTCTAACAATACAGTTGATCCTGAATTCTTTCTCTTGAGTTCTGCACATTAGTCTTCTAATTTTACATATTGTTCTTTGTAGTGACCTTCTATCATCTCATTTAGTATTGTCTTTGTTCTATACACTTAGCTCACTAAAACTTCAACATTCATCTCTTATGTATTTTGTCCATGAAATCTCCTACTGATACATCAAGATGTATTCTCAAATAATGTAGGAAATTTTTGGCAATCATTCGAGATTTCACTTTTCTGTTGACATAAACAAACAACAATCATCAGAATGTTTCCCAACTAAAGCTTTTATCGTGATTTTGGGTCATCTGGTGCCATTCTAGATGCATATATGCGCCATATACATTGATCACAATATTTTGCAGAAATTTTATTAGATTCATTCTTTTTAAGGAAATTTTCTTGTTATATTTAATAGAATAAGCTCTTAGTGCAGCTCTAAATTGTATTGCATCAATGAATGCCATTCCCAACGTAAATGTTGGATTATCCATGTTTGTTTCTGCCCTAAATGCAACATTTTCAACCTTTTTAACCTTTACATAATCATCGCTATTAATACAACACATGTCATTTGAATCATACTTAGGAGAGATGTTATCATTTTCAGATTCTGTACTTGAATCCTCCAGTCGTAACCCGGCAAAATGGGCACTTTTTTGCTTTCTCCATCACTTTATGTTTCTTTTTTTCCTTCCCCTCTTTCCTCCCCTTTAGACTAACTTCGCCATTTCCTGCTAGATTTTTCTTTTTTTTCCTCTCTTCCTTTCATTATTTTTTTCCCTTTCAGCTTCATTGTTGCCTTATCGTTTCTAGTGGTATCTCAAATTCCAAGCCATTCACTGCCTGAATCTATCTCCAAACCATTCGATTCTTCTTCACTTTTGTTTATATTATATTCATCATCTTCAAAATGCTCCAATTATTAGTAAACATCATTATTTTAAGGTCAAGGGCCAAATATTTCCTTGTACTACGTAAAAAGATTTAAATATACCCCTCGTTGTACTTTCGGTCCAAATATATCCCTTCCATAATACTATTGGCTCAAATATACCCCTGATGTAATACTATTAGTTCAAATATATCCCTCTACGGTTAAGTTGGTCCAAGGTAGACATTTAATCCTACGTGGCACTGACATTTGATGAGGTGGATGTGACGTGACATGCAACCTCAACGCCCTTAACCCATTTTACTCCCCCCCTCTATTCATAGTTTCACCATTAAAAAATTTCTTTCCGTCCATCAATATTGCCATCATAACCGTCACCGTGAACAATATTGGTTTTTCAGCCAATCAATTCAGACCAAATCAGAGTATTTGAGCAGTATGAGATTGAACGTTGCCCATATGCAACGCTTTGAGCGCTTGGGTTTGCAAAAAATTACTTCAATTAGTCACCCCCAATATCACACACGCAAGTAGTACATAAAGAGATTATCTAGTTTCCCGGAAAAGAGAACTTCAACTGAAATCAAGAAGCTTCGGATTGTATTGAATCCAATGCGAGCAATGAGTGGAGAAACAAACATATATAAAAATACTAAACTTTAAAATACAATATTATTCATGGTAGTGATACGGTGGAGGGGAATAAAATTTTAGTTGTGGAAAAAAAATAGAAGGAAGGGGTAAGATGGGTTAGGGGCATTGAGGTGGCATGCCACGTAGCATCCACCTCATCAGATGCAAGTGTCACCTAGAATTGGATGTCCACATTGGACAAACTTAATTGAAGAGGGGGTATATTCGAACCAATATATAACGGTAGGGATATATTTGAACAAAAAATATAACGAAGGGTATATTTAAACATTTTCTCATAATTACATGAATATATTTGTTATTTTTATCCCCACCATAATTTGCTCTTTCCAATTCGAAGTCATCTAAGTTAATATTTATCTCTGCAGACTTGGAAATATGATTTATATGGACCATCCTTCAATGCCTTCAGTCTATTTGCACCCCATTATCCTCACAAATATAATTAGCATTGCGGCTCACTTGGTTTTGTATTTTTGATACATTACCAGCATGTGTAATGTATACTTCAGCAACTCTATTAGATGGTAGTGTTTTTACCATTAGATCAAAATCATCATTAGTTAAGCATTGAATATAACCATTACCAGTGTCTTCATAGGTAGTTTGATGTGCCAATCAAGAATACTGTTGTATCCCAATCTCGTTGTTCTAATCCATTCCAAGGTTTGCAATGACCATTTATGTGGATCAGACTTATCAATAAAATCTATCTTGCCTCCCAAATAAATCCTCTCTGGTACATCTAAGAATTCACCTCCATGGTGAATTTTCAATGTAAAAAGCCCATTATTCATACATGTGACAATGTAAGTTTTTAAATTATTTTAGCTAGCTCAATTTCTAGATTAGATTAAAAAATATACACATTGAAGAACTACTTTTGGTATCAGAATATTCAATAAAAGTAAACAACTACGGCCAACAAAAAATCTGAATTGACACAAGGTTACATCCCTTACTAAATAGCATAATTCCACTAAATGCCAAGTCTTGAACAAGAATATTATTTTTCTGTAGAATGCACTTGTTGAAGCACATGAGGGATCACATAGCAGAGTTGTCAAAGAAAGATACAGGAATGATATCTGATGCCTGAGGATTGCTGTTCAATTTGTTACAAAGAGAGGATATATTTTATTCATGATTCAGATTAGCCTATTTTTTATTATGCTTGAATTGAAGAGAAGCATTTGTAGCTTTTCAATAAGGCATGTATTTATCCAAAGTAGAGTAAGAACTTAAATGAATTGATCTTTCTCTATTGGTTTACATGATAGTATTCAGAGCTGTTTGAAATTTTGATTTATTTGCAAACCTTACTTTCTGGTGCATTGTTGTAGTGACTAGTGAGTTGAGTTTTTTGATTTATTTATTATTTGTATTTCTTATGTTGCCCTCATGAAAAATTTATATAAATAGTGGTTTTAATGTTTTGCACAGGAATGAAGAGGTTAGGGTTGGGGAAAAAAGATACACATTAGGGGTGCAAAATGCGACGAACTCAAATAAAAAGGAGTGTAAAAGGGGGTGTTAGAACTCAAACTGTTGGAGTAACTTTCTTTGGTACCAAAAGTCAATTACAATCTCTGCCAAATGTTACAAAAGAATTCAGTCGAAATTCGAAAAACAAAAGAATATTAATCAAACACGAGATACATATCAAATATTTGTTTAAATAAACGAGATCCATGCAAAGAAAAGGAATATGAACAAAATCAATTGAACCAAACCACGTCAAAAGAATAGTCAAAGAGAAACCACGAAATTAAGTGCGTAAGACAGGCTGGATTACAATAATGTGCTTTCTTTTGTCTTTTTCTACCAAATCTTCTTTGCCACAGATCCGAAAATTATTCCAAACAAGATTGTGGAGATGATATGGATATGGTTAATCATACACAAAAGCTACTTATGGTGCATTGATATTATGGAAGTAGTTCTTTATAGAAACTATTTTCTTCAAAATATATTACTATTTAATTGATAAGTGAAAAATATTTTCTGAACAAAGTATATATATCTAAGATGAATAAGTAAATCAATAGTATTTTAATAACAAATTTTGAGTACTGCACATTAATGATAATGTTTAAGAGTTAGTTGGAGGAAGTAACATGAAGTTAAAAATTACGGACTCGTTTGTCCATTAAAAAAATATATTTTCTGTCCAAAATTAACCATGAAATTTTGCAACTTTTTCGAAAATTTTCAGAAAAAAAAAAATATTCCCACTCACAAAATTATAATACTTTTTCAAGTGAAATGCATGTCCAAGTATAATTTCATATTTCAAATATTATTTTTTAACTTAACTTCAAATACTACCTTTTTCCAAAATTACAATTTTTATGTCCAAACACCTAGTAAGATAATCATAAGGAAAAAGGCTTTGTCCATATGATGGAAAATATTTCCTTAGATAACATTTTCTAGTAACCAAGTACAAAATAATGACTTTCTCAATGTTTACCTCGAAATTCGAGTAACAATTAAACTTGTATTGTGATTTTAAGAATATGTGATCTGATTCAATACCAATTGATAAATGATGAATAATAGATAAATTGAAAGACAAAATAAACCAAACCAGTATTGTAGCAACGTATCGACCTCGATTCGGGATAGTCTCGAAATCAAGCAATAAGAACAGTAAAGAACAATAGTGAATAATAAGTAAATAGAGAGCAACGTGTATATTATTTTATCAACGAATTTAATGTGTTTACAAATGAATGGGGTCCCTCTTTATATAGTAGAGGAATCCTAAACAAGGTACAACACTAACAACGGAAACAAATCCCATGATTGGTGTCAAAACGGCCTGATTCGATATGCCTCGTGATTTCCGTCGTGATCTTCGACCGGTTGCTAATATCTCGTCATTCTGTTACTATGCCTCGCTCGAGATTGATCACGCTCGATCTCGATCTTCAGAGGGCACTTCGATCTTCATGTCTTCGAGCTCGAGCTTGGTCCATTATGAGCTTATTTTCGAGGCGACCCCTCTAGTCCATAAAATCGGACATACTCGATATTAACCGCATATAGATAGTCCCCGCGTTTCTTAGAGTAAAACGATAAGAAACGATTTGAGCCTCGATTTTATGACGTCATCCTCGTGACGTGAGTGACGGATGTGACCGAAACGTCCCGTCGGTCCAACTCCCCAAGCCATTAATGCATGTCAGTTAGCGGTCGGCCACTACTATAAATACCACCTCCTTTATTGAATCAAACTTTACTTCCAAAATATTTTCTCAAATCTTTACAAGCTTCTCTTCTTCAAGTTTATCTCCCTTTGTTAGTTAGCGTTTGCCATAACATCAATTTCTTCTCTTTTCTTGAACTTTATATAGCGATGGCTAAAACATAAAAAATAATCCCCCAAAAATAAAAAGCTTCATCGCCGCCGGCCGCGATAAAACGCCGGTGGAGCCTCGTATCGAGGAGTGCGTTCCTAGTCCAGTCGAACTGACTTCCAACTTCAAAGTCGAAAAACCTTCCTCAGTTCCTGGTCTATGTGTGCCCATGTCCCGATACATCTATTCGATATCTGAAGATGACCTCAAGCATATGAAAAAGGATTTTAACTGGGACGACAAAGAGGTGGCGTTTCCTTCCCCCGAGGAGGACATCACTACCCATGTGAAAGGGTTTTTAAGTGTTTACACTTACCCTTTCACATTGGGACCTGTACATCTGGTCATACTCGATTTCTGCCGCCAATATTGGGTGACCCTTGGCCAGATTTACCCCTCCTTTTGGTGCATCGTCATCTTGCTCAAATTCTTTTCGAGCAAGGTCGAGGGGATGTCTTTCACCCTTGACCATTTGATCAGGTTATACAATCCTCGCCTTTATCGAGATGGGTTGATAAGACTCCAGCATTTGGCCACAAAAGTATTGTTCTCGAGAATTGACGAGGACAAAGACCAAGGATGGATGGGCCGATTTGTCCGAATCAAGACCTCTGATCTGATCCTCGCCGAGAAAATTCCATTCCCCCGGGAATGGAACATGAAACGTAAGTACAATCTCATCGATGTTGTTTACCGCTTTGATTTCTTTATTCCTTTATGAACTAAGTTCTTTTTCATGGTACAGCTTTCCCTTGGTTCCCTGGTGCGATTCCGGACCTCGCAAGCTGGGTTCAACAACTGGACTCCACTTCTTCATACGTCGAGCGTTGTTGACGCGACTTGGCCAAGGGTCGATGGGAAGCTAAAAACCACGGTGAGTTCCTTCGTCTGTACGCTGATGCTTCCCTGTAAAGTACTTCTATTTAACTTAGTTTCTCTTCACGCAGGTCTCGGAGACAATGTTGTCATGAGGCCACCTCCACCTCGGGAAGAGGAGGTTCCGATGCCGACCAAAGAGAAGAAGATAAGAAGAGCCTCTCTTTCCGATACCCCCCGAGCCGAAGAAGAGTAAGGCTTAGAAGCCAAAGATCGATCCTGCCTCTCTGCCTGTCAATGTAGTCAAAAACCTACGAGAGAAGGACGAGGAAGGTGAGCATGTCAACTGCTTTCTGGTAGCTCGAAAGAGGGGAAGCACCGAAGCTTCAAAGAGCATCGAGCCGGTGGTGGTCGAAGCGGTTCAATCTTGGATGGAAGACATCTCGGAGGAAGACCCGAGCAAAGTCCCCGAGCAATCGGGTGGTGAAAATGCCCCCCGCCGTGATGAACAACTGACATGTGTGTCTGAAGGGTCTAGCTTTGAGGCCCTTCAAAGAGAATATAATGTCCCAAGTGACCCACTTGGGAAAATTGATATTGACGATTCGCCGCCCGGCCCTACGTTCTCCGAAGGGCAATTCCAAGATGCTCGGGCCATGGGGACTCTCGATGTGGGGCTGGCCCACGAAGGGAATGATATATTCCGGGTATGCTTTGCATGCGTCGATGACGGTCCCGACCTGGACGCATCGCTTATCTTTGACGAGGCTCGGCGGTTTCTGAATCAAGTAAGCCTTAGCCTCCGTAGTCATGCTTGCTGTTTATTCTCATTCTTCCAAGTTTGATTCCCTTCTTTATGTACAGGCCATGGCACTCCATCGAGAGGCGTCTTCCAAATCCCAAGATGAGATGACCCAATGTGAGGCTGAACTCAAGAAGCTTGTGGAGGAAAGAGATGGCCTCAAACTCCTCTATGTACAAAAAGAGGAGGAGATCAGAAGCCTCTGAGCCGAACTGACAAGGGCTCATCGGGAACAGGTCGATCTCATCGAACGGGTAATGTAATATCTTGGGATTTGGTTATATATTAACGTTACATTGGCGATTAACACTTTAACTTTGCAGGATCAGCATAAGGGGGAATTGGTCGAGCAGCTTCGAGAGGAGGCCAAGATGAAGGAGGCCAAGATGAAGGAGGCCGAGACTCTGGGGTGGAAGCAGAACATGGATCGTCTCGCCTCGGAGAAAGACACGGTTCGTTCCCAATTGACTTCGATTGAATTCCAACTTCGAGGTGTGAAGGAGGAAAGCTTGGCCCGGGCCTAGAAGATTGAGGAGCTCGAAGCTAAGTTGGTCGCTGAGCTTGCAAAGGCTAAATCTGAGGCGGAGGCGCTTGTGGACTCTTATCGAGTTGACGTCGAGGATGCCAACATTCGGGCGCAGGAGATCTTCGTTGCTGCTGAAGTCAAGTTATTTTGTGTTGTTGATCATGCTAGGCGCCAATCCCGGAGGGAGACTCTCGAGGAGGTACACGCTCGGGGCTTCTACCTCTCGGTTGATATCGAGAGTGCAAAAGTCTTGGAGGATGAGGTCGCAGCCTTACTTTCCTATGCTGAAGACTCAGAGAGCGTCTCCGAGAGCGAAGGACATGAGGATGGAATCCCCGATGATGCGGCCTCCGAAGGTGCATCTCCCAAAGCAGACTAGGCACTTAGGATTTTTCTTCTTTTGTGTTTTTTCTTTGTTTTTTGTGTAGGACCCGATGTGGTTTTTGTAAATACCTTCTCCATATATAAAAAGTTTCCATTTGTCTCTGATAAATTTTGCGCTGTTTGTAATCTTCGTGGTCGGATGGACACCAGCTCGAACTTAAATCAAACCCTCGGGTTTTAAAAGCGAGTCTCCGAGCTTGATTATACATTCGATATTTCGGATGGCTTTACTGATGTCATGACTACACTGTCTTTATAACTAAGTTCGAGTAAGTTTTGAACTTAGAATAAAACAAACCCTTAGGTTTTTTATCAAGTAATGGGTAAGTTTCGAACTTACAATAGCATACCCTTTAAGGTTTTATGATAAATCTTGGAGCTATATTCTAGTTGACTTAATTCGAGCTCGAAATAGTGGAACACTTGGGCCTGAATTAAGTTAGAACTAGGTCTCGAAATCTAAATGTATTGGCCTTTAAGCTCTTTAGACTGGGCCGATACGGCCACTTAAAAAATGGCTATTATTTTTCCCTTTTCAGCTTAAAAGACTTAGTAAAAATTCTTTATGCCTTAGCATTTATTTTTCACCCATTGGGTTTTTTTAGGGTCCGATGGTTGAAACTCCTTCTCTTGGTGTGCCTTAGCACGTTTGTGTTAAGATAGTTTGAAGTCTCTTAAGGTTTTTCAAAGGCTAATTTTATCGAAGTCTTTTGGGTTTTTTAGGGATGATTTTATCGAAGCCCTTAATTGTTTGCCGATGGTAGCCCCTTAACCGGTCTTTCAAAAAATTTGAAGTCCTATTGTTTATTGCGGAATTTGGACGTCTCCAAACAACGTTATTTCGGCCATAGCCTTTAATATGGTCGTAACCTTCGGGTATGCCTATTGGACTTAATTCTCGATAACATTTCGAACTTACTCAAAATGTTAGTCCCCGAGAATGGTGGCCTTGGGCTATATATCAAGGGGTGCCTCATTTATGTCTTATGACTTTGGATTCAGATAGCTTGAGTATGGAGTCCTCGAGTGTTTGAAGCATGTTGTACTTGGCTCTTGAACCATTTTTCACAATATTATAAGTATGAGATTTGCATAGTAGATCAAAATCATAATTATGAGATTTGCAAAGTAGAGGATTTGCTCCGAGACACGAGATGTTCGATAAATAAAGAATGATTCTTTGAATGATTTATTCATGCGTACATGTTTTTCCATCGGGGCTCGACTAATCTATATGGACACGATCCATTCGACCGTTTGGCCCATTACAAAGATTATCCTATCGAGGCCCTTTGACACGAGATACATTTCTCGAACACCTAACATCTGACGGTGCTGCCCCCAGTATTCGAGGTTGATTGCAAAGAAGCCTTGGATACTGTTGAATTATCCTCAGGTAGCACATAATTGTTGCCTCGTTAAAAACCTTGTCGGAAAAACCCATTTGGGATTAAAAAAAACCGATCTAAGAGAAAAAGGGTGCAACACATTCTTTAAAACCTGGGGTCTTGATGCCTTGTGTCGAACTCCTGCAATGAGTTAGTTCTAAATATATATATATAAAAATGAAAGAAAGGAGAGAGTCATACCTCAACAGTAGTATCGCTTGAGGAGTGATATGTTCCAGTTGTTCGGCTCTGAATCGTCGTTTATCGTTCCGAGTTTATAAGATCCTTTGTCTACTATATCAAGGACTTGTTAGGGTCCTTCCCAATTTGAGCTGACCTTCCCTTCATTGGGATCTCGAGTGTTGATGGTGACTTCTCTTAGGACTAAGTCCCCGAGCCTGAAATGACGAAGGTTGGTTCGTCTATTGTAGTATCTTTCGATTCGTTGCTTTTGTGCAGCCATCCGAATGAGTGCAGTTTCTCGTTTTTCATCTAAAAATTTGAGACTAGTATTCATAGCCTCGCGGTTTGATTCTTCTGTTGCATGTCGAAACCTGGCGCTTGGTTCTCCAACTTCGATCGGAATTAAGGCTTCGGAACCGTATACCAAAGAAAACGGAGTTGCTCATGTGCTGGACTTCGATGTTGTCCGATATGACCATAGGACTTCGGGCAAGGTTTTCTCTCCATTTTCTCTTAGCTTCGTTCAACCTTTTGTTCAGGTTTTGGATGATAGTCTTGTTCGTCGATTCAGCATGTTCGTTCCCACTGGGGTAATACGGTGTTGACAATATCCTTTTTATTTTATGCTCTTCGAGGAATTTCGTTACTTTGCTGCCGATAAATTGTTTACCGTTGTCGCATACTATCTTTGCTGGTATTCCGAATCGACATCCAATGTGATCCCATATGAAATCTATCACTTCTTTCTCCCTGACTTTCTTGAAATCTTGTGCTTCAACCCATTTAGATAATTGTCAGTCATAAACAAAATGAACTTAGCTTTACCTAGGGTTGATGGCAGTACTCCGACGATGTCCATCCCCCATTTCATGAATGGCCATGGGGGTAGGACCGAGTGAAGTTGCTCTCCGGGCTGGTGGATCATCGGTTCAAACCTTTGACATTTATCGCATCTTCGAACAAACTCCTTAGAGTCATTTTCCATGCTATCCCAGTAGTATCCTGCTCTAATAATCTTGCGTATTAGTGACTCGGCGCCGAAATGGTTTCCACAAGTGCCTTCATGGACTTCTCGCAGAACATAATCAGTATCTCCCAGTCCCAAACACACCACCAATGGTCCATCGAAGGTCCTTCTGTATAATGTTCTGTCTTCGTCTAATGTAAAACGAGAAGCTTTAGTTCGTAGGACCCTCGATTCTTTAGGGTCCAATGGGAGCTTCCCACTTTTCAAGTACTCGATGTATTTATTCCTCCAGTCCCAAGTTAAGCTTATAGAATTTATTTCACCATGCCCTTCCTCGATCACGGACCTCGAGAGTTGAATGACGGTCCCCGAGATGATCTCATCCTCCTCGACCGATGATCCTAAATTTTCTAATACATCGGCCTCACTGTTTTGTTCTCGAGGTACATATTGTAGAGTCCATTCCTTGAAGCGGTGCAAAGTTACCTGTAATTTGTCCAAATACCTTTGCATTCTATCCTCTCCAACTTCAAATGTTTTGTTCACCTGGTTCACCGCCAGTAAAGAGTCGCACTTAGCTTATATGACTTCGGCTCCTAAGCTTTTGGCTAACTCAAGACCTGCAATCATAGCCTCGTACTCGCCCTTATTGTTAGTCAATCTAGAAGTTTTAATCGATTGTCTGATAGTGCTGCCCGTAGGCGGCTTTAAAATGATGCCTAGCCTGGACCCTTTCACATTCGAAGAACCGTCTGTGAAAAGGGTCCATACCCCGATGATGTACCCGATTTTAACAGAAGTTCCTTCTCAACTTCAGGCACGAGGGTTGATTACGTCCACGAAGTCTGCTAAAATTTGAGACTTGATGGTCGTTCGGGGTTGATATTCAATATCATACCCGCTGAGTTCGATGTCCCATTTGGCCAATCGTCTCGACAGTTCGGGTTTGTGCAAAACATTACGCGGTGGGTAAGTGGTTAATACACATATAGGGTGAAATTGAAAATATGGTTTCAGTTTTCTTGAAGGGCTTATCAGTGCAAGTGCCAATTTCTCTAAGTGTAGATACCTAGTTTCTGCATCCCCTAAGGTTTCACTTACATAATAGACAGGGAACTGCGTACCTTTCTCTTCTCGGACTAGACACCACTTACCGCGATCTCGGATACTGCCAAGTATAAGTAAAGTTTCTCATCTGCATTCGGAGTGTGAAGCAGAGGTGGGCTCGATAAGTATCGCTTCAATTCTTCCAATACCTTTTGACATTCCGGAGTCCAGGAAAAATCATTTTTCTTTTTGAGTAGGGAGAAAAACCTATGGCTCCGATCCGACGACCTCGAGATGAATCGACCCAAGGCAGTTATCCGTCTGTTCAGCCTTTGTATGGCTTTCACACTATCTACAACAGTGATGTCCTAGATGGCCTTGATTTTGTCGGGGTTGAGCTTCATGTCGTACTTCCTTAAGATTTCGAATGTATCCTGCAAATAAGCCAAATGGTCCTCTGCACACAGGGACTTAACTAGCATGTCGTCAATATAAACTTCCATTGACTTACCTATTTGTTCTTCAAACATTTTATTTACTAAGTGTTGGTAAATAGCTCCTGCATTTTTTAGCTTGAAGGGCATTACACTATAACAGTATGTGCCATGTTTGGTGTTAAACGATGTCTTTTCTTGATCTTCCGTGTACATTTGTATTTGGTTGTACCCGGAATAGGCATCTATAAAGGTAAGGATGGCATCGATCATGCAGTCGATGTTAGGCAGTGGAAAAGAATCTTTCGGACATGCTTTGTTCAAGTCCTTATAGTCTACACACATCCTAAGTTTGTTCCCCTTTTTAGGGACTACAACTACATTAGCTAATCATTCGGGGTATTTTACCTCCCGAATGGACCCTATTTTGAGGAGTTTGGTTACCTCGTCCTTTATGAAGGCGTGCTTTACCTCGGACTAGGGTATTTTCTTTTGCTTCACCAGTCTGAATTTGTGGTCCAGACTTAGTCGATGTGTTATTATCTCCGATGGGATCTCTGTCATGTCTAAATGGGACCATGCAAAACAATCCATGTTATCAATAAGAAATTGAATAAGTTTTTTCCTGAGTTTGGGGGTTAACCTCGTTCCCAGGTATACCTTTCGCTCGGGAAGGTACTCGATCAGTATCACCAGTTCCATCTCCTCGACCGTTGATTTGGTGGCATCTGAATCTTCGGGAACAACAAAGGTCTCAGGAGTTAGAAAATCCTCCTCTTCCTCTTCATCTACTACCTGCTTCTCCGATTCGGTCGAGGTCGGGGGCGGTGATTGCTATTTGGTTGTCTATTACCTTTGGTTCTCGATTTTTCTGAGGTCGATAATGCCGAGATCGGTGTCACTTCCTCGAATGAAAACATTTCCTTTGCGGCATGTTGTTCCCCATATTCCATTTTTACACCATCCGTCTTCGAGAACTTCATCATTTGGTGGAGGGTTGACGGTACTGCCCTCATGTTATGGATCCAAGGCCTTCCGAGTAGTGCATTATATCTCATGTCGCCTTCGATTACATGGAACTTAGTATCTTGGATGGTTCCAGTCACGTTTACCGGTAGGATAATCTCCCCCTTAGTTGTTTCACTGGCCATATTGAAGCCGTTTAGAACTTGAGATACAGGTACGGTTTGATCCTACGGGACGAGTTGCTCCTCGACCCTCGATATGATGATGTTTGCTGAGCTATCTGGATCCACTAAAACATGCTTAACTCGAACTTTATTTAACAAGATAGAAATTAGTAGAGCGTCCTTGTGTGGCTGAGAGATGCCTTCCGCTTCTTCATCATTGAATGATAAAGTGCCTTCGGGCACCTAGTCTCGAGTCCGTTTCTCTCAAGTTATTGACACCTTAGTGCGTTTGAATATGGCTCCTTGTGGAACGTCAACCCCTCCGACAATCATATGAATGACATGTTGAGGTTCTTCTTGTTCATTATTCCTGTTGTTGTCTCTTTCCCTGAAGTGATTCCTAGCTCGATCATTGAGGAACTCTTGAAGGTGACCCTCGTTAAATAGAAAGGCTACCTCTTCCCTCAACTGTCTGCAATCTTCGATCTTATGCCCGTGTGTGCCATGATACTTACACATTAAATTCGGGTTCCTTTGAGAAGGATTGTCTATATATGTCTGGGCCACCTAGTGTCTTTGATCCTTCTGATGGATGATACAATGCCTGACGCATCAACGCTAAAATTGTGCTCTAATAACCGAGGTGCCTCTGTGGGATCTGCATATTTGTCGTAGCTAGTTTTACTCCCCCGAGAATTCTGTCTCGATCATTCCAGGAAGAGTTTCGCCCTGGGCCATTATTCCTTTGATCTGCAATATATGGCTGGTACCGATATTTATTCGACCTTGGCTCTCTATCAATATCCCTCTGATTTTTACCTGTCGACCGATCTGGATGTACCAAACCAGAAGGAGCTCCCAATTGGTCGTCTTCTACCCTAATCTTCGATTGATATCGATTGTGAACATCTGCCCAAGTTACAGCTGGGTACTCGATCAAATTTTTGTTTCGATTGTCGCGATGATATCGAACTTTGTTCACTCAACCCTTGGGTGAAATCTTGAACGTCCCAATCATCCGTGACCGGCGGCAACTCCATGTGTTCTATTTGGAACCGAGACACGAACTCCCTTAGCATCTCATTATCCTTCTATCTCACCTTAAAGAGGTCTGATTTCCTTGTTGTGACCTTTATAGCCCCGGCGTGTGCTTTTACGAAAGAATCCGCCAACATGGAGAACGAATCGATGGAATTAGGTGACAGGATGTGATACCAAATCATTGCTCTTTTCGACAAGGTCTCTCTGAATTTTTTCAGCAACACAGACTCGATTTCTTCATCCTCCACATCATTGCCCTTAATAACGCATGCGTAAGAGGTAACATGCTCATTGGGGTCAGTGGTCCCGTTATATTTGGGTATGTCAGGCATACAGAACTTCTTTGGAATGGGCTTCAGAGTCGTACTCGGAGGGAAAGGTTTTTGCACAAACTTCTTCGAATCCATTCCTTTCAAGATCGGTGGTGCCCCTAGTATCTGGTCAACTCGGGAGTTGTAAGTCTCCACCTTTTTGTCATTGGCTTCTATTTTTTTTTTCTTCCGATTCAATTCTCTTGGTCAGCTCCTCGAGCAACTTCACTACAACATGATCGACCGTCGATGTGTTATCACTCGATCTTTCCGGTACTGGCTCGGTGCGGCAAGTAGTCTCCTGTTCGACCCTATTTGGAGCTATGTGGTGAGTTTGTAACTAAGCAATGGCGGTTTGTTGAGCCTGAAGAATTTCGAATATCATTTGGAGACTGACTCATTCGTCTCCTCTACCCTGTGTACCTCAGCATACACTCCCCTCAGGATCCGCACCTAAGTCTGCATTCAGAGCAACGTGCGAACTGACGTCGACCGGGTTGACGGGCGGTGCACCTCCGAGGTCAGCCTGCGGCACCTCGATTCCTGGAGCAATAACATTCTCATTTTCCCCGTGAAGTCCGAGACCATTATCACCGTGTGTGGATATGTTTTGTGAGTTTGACATGTTTCAACCTGAAAGCAAAAGTTCTTGACAAAGACGAGCATAAAATAGTGTGTTTTACAGGAATCAGCACCGAACAATCACTTATCCTTATCCCCACGGTGGGCGCCAAACTGTTTACCTCGAAATTCGAGTAACAATTAAACTTGTATTGCGGTTTCAAGGATACGTGATATGATTCAATACCAATTGAAAAATGATGAATAAAATCGATAAATTGAAAGACAAAATAACCCAAACCAGTACTGTAGCAACGTATCGATCTCGATTCGGGATAGTCTCGAGATCAAGCAATAAGAACAGTAAAGAACAATAGTGAATAATAAGTAAATAGAGAACAGTGTGTAAATTATTTTAACAATGAATGTAATGTGTATACAAATGAATGGGGTCCTTCTTTATATAGTAGAGGAATCTTAAACAAGGTAAAACTCTAAAAACGAAAACAAATCCCATAATTGGTGTCAATAACTGCCTAATTCAATCTGCCTCGTGATTTCCACCGTGATCTTCGACCGGTTGCTAATATCTCATCATTCCGTTACTAATACATGCCGGATGAGCATGCCTAACAATTTTCGAATCAACAACATAGCATTGGAGTGCTTTAAAGGAGTCAAGATCAAGAATGCTATATTTGTAATAATTGACTAAGCTCCTTAGAATTAGCTTAGGGGTATTTGGGTCATTTGTAGCCAAATACCCACTCTAGTATAAATAGCCCTTTAGGCTTTTATTTTAGGTAGACTTGATGAATGATAAACTTGAACACATGCAACTCTCACCCTTTATCCTTATCTTTTAATTAATGCATTGATGTTTATGCCTTTAATTTCTTTATTGCTTTATTTATGCTTTCATTAGTGATAGATTAGTCTTAGTTGGTGAGCAGTTAGTAGTTATTGCTTGATTACTTTATTCGGGTTTTGAAGAGTTGTCAATCTCTTGAGGGTTTCATAGCTTAGGGTTACAATTGATTGAGTTCATAGAGGTAATTAGGTTTCGCGTCCTAATTGGTTCTTGTTCTTCTAATCATTTGTAGGTCTAGCTCGTATTTTTGATTCCGTGTGTTTTTCTATATTCATGTCTTCGATACGAATATGTATCATCTTGGTATCAGAGCGGAGGTTTTGGATTGTTCTATCAATCCTTGGGTCTTTGTTTTGATTATCATTTAATCTGAAAATCAAAAAAATAATCAAAAAATTCCAAAAATCGAAATTGTTACTGTTCATCATTTGGTTTGGTTTCCACAAATAGAAAATCGTATCTCTTTTGTGCTAGAACCGAATTTCTTAGCTCACCTTTTTTTATCCGAAAATTTGGTATCTGTTGAAATTTGTTTGATATTAGTTGAAAATTGATCACAGTGAAATCGTCGGTTTACGATCGTTGAGCCGACGAACTCCATTGTCGACTGTCGAAGAACTAGGTTCGCGAAATCTGAAATTGGGGCTTCGAATTCGATTGGGTGTTCATGATTATGGTTGAAAACATCATTGTGAAGCTCAATCTAAAGTGTGGGGTCAATTTGAAGCTGATTTGCTAGGGTTTTGGTTCGAAATTTTGAGTTGGTTCTTGACGAAGAAGACGACTAGGTCTTCTGATTTCGCGCGCAGTTTGTTAAAATTAAACATTTGGGTTTAATCCTATAGCTGAGAGGGAGTTGTACTTCGAGTGTGGGAGTGATTAAAGGTTGTTTGAATTGGTTTTGAATGCAAAACTCCAAAGCTGATTCTCGACGAAGAAGATGAATTGGGTTCCTTCAATTCAGTGGGTGATTGTTCAATTTGGATTGTTCTTAGTTTTGAATCGAGCTCGTATTTCAAATTTGAATTCGTTTGATGAAGATTTGAGTAAGATTGAACAGAAAATTCTGAGTCGAGCTCAAAGAACTTCGCGGACTGATCCAACTCGATTCGAGCAGCTGAGATATCGTCGCAACCATCAGGTTTGATTCCCTGAGTTTAAAACTGAGCTCCATCTCCATCTCTAATTTCTGAACATTTTGAAGAGAATTTGAGTTTCAACTGAACATCGACTCCATCGTTCTTAGTTAATTGAGTTGAATCAGTGAAGTTGACTTGCGTAGTTTATTGCTTGATTAACTGATTGGTTCGACTGAGTTTGAGTTCGACTTCGAAGAACAACCTGTAGTTTCCTGTACTGTCCACTTGCACTTGATAGTTTGAGATGAAAGTTCTGTTCCTGAGTTTGATTCATTGAGTCGTCAATTGTAGTTGATTTGAATCTAGGACAATAATCTGAATTGAGTTGTTGCTGAAGATCTTGTGAACTAGCTGACTGTGTAGAGCTAGTCGTGAGTCTCTATTGGCTGAAAATCAATTCTGATGTTAGTGGTTGATTTGAATTCAGTGAGTTTGTCTCGTGTTTCTTGTTGATTGTGATTCAGTTTGAATCCATCGGTCGACTCGAGGTTTGTTGGTTTGCGTTGTTTCTTTGAAGTGCTTATGGGAAAATTAACTAGGAGTCAGTTTTGAAAATTCTGCATCCGTGTTTGAAGTTCTCTTGTCTTGTGATTAACTTGATGTTAAGGAAATTATTGGATAGTATCTATTGCTGCTGAAGTTCTGATTACTGTTGTTGGGATCTTGAGGAGTTGACTGAACTTTGAGATTGCTTTACTGATTGAGAATTAAGTTCTTCTTAAACTTGGGAGATTGAATTGAGAATTGCCCTGTTTTGTCCTGTTTTAATGCATCTGTTGTTGTTTCTAGTTTTGATTAGCTGTTGTAGTTTTATGAGAGCCTACTAGTTCGTATTATCTTGGTTGACACCAGTTCTCAAAAAAATTCAGATTGTTTGGCTATAGCATGCTGCCAGCTTTTGCATATCTTGTACAAGTTTTTTTTTATCAAGTTATGAACCAATATTCTGACTGCAATTAGCTGCAGCTGGGAACAACATTTGAGCTGGGAAAAGAGTAGCTTGAGGGGCTGAATTTAGAGGGTGTTGAACTGAGTTTGGGGGAGTGTTTGAGAGCAAATTTCTACTATGTTTCTCCACTGCTTGAGCGGCTGAAAATCTGTAGCTTTGGACTAGAATTTGGTAAAAGAATAGCTTTAGTTTCCGCAGTATTTTGATAGCAAAATTTGCACAATTTGAGTTGAGTTTTTCTGCCTGGTTCCAGTGAGTACTAATCAGTTTTGAGCTGCAGTTTCAGTCCAGTTCTTACCTAGTTTCAGCTTGCATTTTAAGCACCATTCTGCACCAGTTGTTGCCCCAGTTTTGCATCACTAAGAGCTCAGTTTTAAGCAGCAATTCCACAGCACATCTGCAGCACCCCAGTTACACCAGCTAGTTACTGAATTGCAGAGTCTTGAGAAAGCTTTGCACCAGCTTGGGCATCATTTTGCACAAATTTAAGTTGCAGTTCAGCTGCAGGTTTTTGGGTTGTTCCTACAGTTTTTTATAAAATGACCAGTTTTGCAAAATAGCATATTTTTGCGAACATGACCAAAATTTGGAGAAGTGTTTAATTTTGTAGTTTCTTTCTTTTCTTTCTTCTCAATTTGTAGTAAACTAAATTCTCAACTAGATTAACTTGATATTAGTTCATATTGAGTTTATTTCTAGTTTCTTTGTGTGCTTTATTTTATTTCGTGCTTTTTCTCTTTATTTTCGTTGTGAATTGTTTGGCTCAAGTCCGTTTGCTTTTAATTGTCAGTCCTTGTGAAAACACAACTTCCACTCCACCCCAACGATAGTTGGAACTTGTTGTGAAACCTTGGAACTTAAGTTTGCTAGCAATTTTGATATTCACTACTTGGGCGGAAAAAGGCAAGAGTGAATAGGACTTGAGCACGCAAAAGTCAATTGGTGAAAGGTGTGATATACGAGGGTTGTGCGACATCAAGTGAGTTGGTGAGGACTTTTACTACTAACTTGTTTGCTCGTTTTGTAGGTATGGAGTGCGGACAAACTTCCAGTCTTAATTATGATCCAATGAGTGAGACTCTGATGCATGAAGTTGTCTCTATGCTTTATGACATAAGTGAGAAGGTTGCCAATTTTACTATATGGCAACACCAAACGAATGCAAGGTTGAATTTCATGATGGAGGAATCTCACTTGAGGCGACAAGGAAGGGAGAGTAGTATGACGCTTACTAATTCCTCTACTACACCCTCTCATTCACAAGTGCGACAAATGCTTCAAAGAGGAAAACCGCAACATAACCAACTTATCCAAATACCAAAAAACCTACCAAAGCAACCACAATCACCAAATGGACCTTATTTTCCTCCACCAAACTACCGACCACCTACCTACTACCAACCCCAACTACAATCCTCAATCACACATCAACCACCACAAGCACCTCAACTACAACCTTCTCAAACTTCACCACTACCTAGACCACCAATGAATCTACCTCTCCAACATATGCCTCAAGTACCACCAAGGAGGGACAATCTCCCTCCACCACTCATACCACCTCAAGAACCTCGAATGATGAACAACCCACTTTTTCAACATGATCAAGAGGACACCTTGAATGAGTTGGACATCATCCAACAAGTTTTCAATGATAAATATAGGGGGAATGAAGTGAACCAAATGGGAAGAAGCCAAATGAGTTTGAGAACATCTTTGAAAAATGCAAAGAGACAAATTAAGGATGAGAGACAAAAGAAAGAGAAAAGTGAGGGAGAGAAAAGTGATAAATCTAGAGTGGAAAAGGAGAGGAAGTGTGGAGTGAAGTGAGTGATTTGTCACAAGACAAGAGTGAAGAGATTGAAAAGAAAAAGAGAGAAAAGAAAGAGGGAAAACAAAAAGAGTGTGAGGATTTTCCTTATTCTAATGATAATAACCTTTCTTGTTTCTCTAGTTGTTTTGTATCTTGTGAAGGAATTTTTGGAGATGAACCATCAAGTGAAGTTCAATCTAATTTGATGAAATAAGAAGAAGTTCAAGCTATCTTTTCAAGAGAACTTTTCAAATTTAATGAACAAGTTGAAGGTAAAGAGAATTTCATTTTAGAAGAGCTTCAAGTTAAAATAGCTTATCCATCTACTCATGATACTCTAGTTGATTGTGGTGCCACTTTGAGTTTGAAAGATAGCTATGACATTGATGAGTTTGATACTTCTTTATCTTGTAATGAGAAAAATAGGTATGGCTTGCAACTAGTTGGGAGTTCTTGTGCATTATTGGATAATTCTAGTTCTTTGTTTAATGGCTCCTTAGCTAGTGATGTGTGTGATGTTGAATCTTATGATACCCACCTTTATGGGATGATACATGCGATGATTCTTTTGACTCTACTTTGACCTTGCTGGAAGATAATTTTGATCTTTATGAAGTAATGAGTCAAGAAGAATGTGTTGATGAGTCTTTTCATTCTATTTTCATTCATTTGGCAAAAATATTAAATTTTTGTGGTGAAATGAGCAAACGTGAGTGTGGAGATGATTTGTTGGAGAGTGAACACGTTACTTACAATGGCATAAATATAAAAGAAGAAAACTTCCATTTGTACTCCAATGAGTTGACTTCTCTTGTATTTGATCTTGATGACTCTTATGCATATTTATGTGATGATTTTGTTGAGTGTGAAAAGGAAAGTAAAGTTTTTAATGCTAGCACTGGTATTAATTGCTTTACTTATCTTATTTCTATTTTTGAAAGGACATTCTCGTTGGATTTTGCTAATGCTTCTATGAGAAAATGTAAGAATGTTTCTTTTGGTATTTTGTGTGACCATTTTGAGCAAAAAAATCCCTAACTTTATTGATTGTTTGTGAAGGTTCAACAAGAGAAATTTGCTAAGGGTAAGAAAGGCCTTGAACTAACACTTTGACATATTTTTTGTCAAGAGCTTTTTGTTTTGCCCAAAAGCAAGAATGGTATGTACGTTTGGCTTATGCTTATTTTATATTTATCTAAGGCCATTGAGGTAAAGAATTTTAACGTTGAGTATTGTGATATTCTTTATATGATGGTTCATGATGAGCTTGGCATACCTCTTGAGTTGTCAAGTGAAGTTGTCGGAAAGTGTGTAGATGTTTGGGAATTAAAAATTGTGTTTGACCCCGGAGTTGTTTCTTATCATGGTGAAGTGTCTTTCTTTGGATTAGAGAGTATGATTTTGATTGCTTCTTATGACACTTGGTTATACCATAAAAGTGTGCACTTTGTTGAGAAATTTTACAAGATTGTGATTTCGTTGGAAGCATGAAACTTTGTCATCTCTTGATTCTTCTCACGAGTATTACTTTCCTTATAGTCAGGTTTGTGTTAGTTTTGTTGAAGATGTGTTCTTTATAGCTTATGACACTTGGCTATATCATAAGAGTTTTACTTTTGAGTGCAAGGTTGAGAACTTTTATCTTTTAGCTTGGACATACAATGCTTTGATTGTGATTGACTTGGTGCTTATGTTTGCCCCTTTCTTGGTTTTTCAAGGTCTAAATTCGAGGACGAATTTCTTTCAAGGGGGGGGGGGGGG
>ML276074.1:38827-107985 GCA_005239495.1 Nicotiana undulata
TGTTGTGAGGGGGGGGGGGGGGAATGATACATGCCGGATGAGCATGCCTAACAATTTTTGAATCAACATCATAGCATTGGAGTGCTTTAAAGGAGTCAAGATCAAGAAGGCTATATTTGTAATAATTGACTAAGCTCCTTAGAATTAGCTTAGGGGTATTTGGGTCATTTGTAGCCAAATACCCACTCTAGTATAAATAGCCCTTTAGGCTTTTATTTTAGGTAGACTTGATGAATGATAAACTTGAAGACATGCAAGTCTCACCCTTTATCCTTATCTTTTAATTAATGCATTTATGTTTATGCTTTTAATTTCTTTTTTGCTTTATTTATGCTTTCATTAGTGATAGATTAGTCTTAGTTGGTGAGCAATTAGTAGTGAATGTTTAATTGCTTGATTACTTTATCCAGGTTTTCAAGAGTTGTCAATCTCTTGAGGGTTTCATAGCTTAGGGTTACAATTAATTGAGTTCATAGAGGTAATTAGGCTTCACGTCCTAATTGGTTCTTGTTCTTCCAATCATTTGTAGGTCTAGCTCTTATTTTTGATTCCGTGAGTTTTGTTATATTCGTGTCTTCGATACGAATCCGTATCAGTTACTATGCCTCGCTCGAGATTGATCATGGTCGGTCTCAATCTTCAGGGAGCACTTCAATCTTCATGTCTTCGAGCTCGAGCTTGATCCATTATGAGCTTATTCTCGAAGCGACTCCTTGAATCTATAAAATCGGACATACTCGATTTTAACCGCATACAGTAAGAAAAAATATTTTCCTAAAAATGATCCAAGCACACTTTAAAAAACAACAAACTGACCAAGAACGAGGAAAGCGGGGTACTTGAGATATGCTTATGACATAAAATATTTGACAACTCACATAATCTTATTTTTTATTATTAAACAAGTATACGGGTACTTATTTTTTTACTTGTTAAAAAATAAAATATGATCACTTGTTGAATCATCATTAGTTTACTAATTGTCCGTCTTTGTAAGCCATGTTTATTAATAAATAAATGTGTCATCTCCAGTGCGACCTTACTATATATGAATAAAGACTTCTGATGTAGTGAACAAATATAATCTTAAACTATTCATATATCAATGGCTTGCAACAAAGAATTCTGCAAAGATTATATAGAGTTGAAACCAGAAGAAGCTAGTTTTTGTGATTTTTTTCGTATATTCTGTTCATGTGAATTAGAGAAAAGGAACTTTTTTGATGCACCAGGAACAGACAGGATCAAAGGTTTTCGCCGTCGTTGGATTATTTTTGCATCTGTCGCTATGCAGAAATTTTTAATTTGTTTCAGAAAGCCAATGAACAGTATTGGTTCTAAAATAGAGCTCTGGTCTAACTATCCTTCTTGCAATGGTGGTCTTCTCCAGCTTTTCTTCAACATAATTCAAGGTTCAATCCATTTACAATTTTTCTTCTAAATTTTAATATTTCTTTCATCATTTGATCTGTTTAAATTTTCAAGCTCTTGGTCAATGTCTTGAATATATATAGCAGTAAATTAATTAATAAAGAAATTGGCATACTTCATTCATGGAAGAGAAAATTTAGGACGTACAAATTATGTGAAAATGATGAACATGTTAGTAATTAAACATAATGGAAAATTGAGTACAATATATTAACTGTGAGATATTACAGGAAAAACGGAGAAACCAGACATGAAATCGGAGAAGTTCACATCGATAATCGGAAAAATTGATTGGAGGTTAGACTTAGACAAGACCATAAAGATGGAGGACAGCCGGTATGTTCCATCACTGTCAGTTATGGCTGCTAAATTGTCTTATGAAAATGAAGCCTTCAGCAGGAAAGTGATCACAGAAAATTGGAAGGTATTATTATTATTTATAGCAGAATTAAGCTTTATACAATTTACTAATTAATGACCTTTTAGAATGTTCATAATTTCGAAAGATTAATGTAATAGTATATATTTTTTATTTTCTTCTGCAGATGGATTTCATAAAATTGTACAACTTTTGGAATGGTAAGTTCAGTCGCCTCTCTTTTTAACCAGATGTTGCTGAGATCTTTATATTCTTATTGTGTTTCAGTTTGAATGTTATTTTATGTTCTCTAGTCCGTGACAAAATACTAGTACCAAATTTTCAATTGAGAGAAACTTACTAAAGATATTATGAAGCTTTACAAGGAGCCAGATCTTGCCTTCTGAAGTAGAGGCCTTTCTAAAAATAAAAAAATTATATATATTGAATGGGAGCCTACAAGTAACGGTAAAATTATCTTCATGTTACCTATATGTGACGGATTTGAACCGTGAAAGCCAACGGTGCATACACCTTGCGGCAAGCTATGTCACGTGACACCCGCTTCGTCGCAATTTTTATTAAATAAGTGTGTGTCTCTGTATATATAAAAAATGATACTGCTTTTCATTACAATAATTTATTAATTCATTCATTTTTTAAAATTTTGACACTGCTTACCAAGAATCCTGCATACGCCCTTAGTGGAAGTAGCCACTAATGCTTGTATCAGAGTAGGATGTCTACGTTACCAAGAATTCTGACTTCTCGAGACTCAGCGTGCACTGGCGGAGCCACGTGCACCAAAGGGGTGTCAAACGACACCCCTTCATCGGAAAATTACATTGTATAGCTCGGTATGTTTTTTTAAAATAAGTATATATACTATATACTGACACCCCCGACCTTGACTTCTTGGTGAGTTTATTTCTTAATATTTTGACATCCCCCCTCCCCATCCTAGCTCCACCACTGACAGCGTGAACACGGAATACTTTATGCACCGGGCTACTTTTTCCATTCATAAATATCAGCCGTCTATTATTAGTCCTTTTACTATATCAGTTATCAAAAGTTAACCTTCAAATATTAATTCGCATTATTGTCTGGTTACTTAATGAAATCATTCTATTTCCTTTGTATTTACAGCTTACCAGGAAAATTATTCCACACAAGCCATTATGTTCCAAGACAAAATTGAAGATTCAAATCTAGTCGTGGTCGCATTTAGAGGGACAATCCCATATGATGCAGACGACTGGATCACAGATGTGGACCTTTCTTGGTACCAGCTTGAAGGTGTGGGTAAGCTACATGCTGGGTTCATGAAAGCATTGGGCTTACAAAAGAACTCAGGCTGGCCCAAGGAAATAGATGAAAGCCCAGACCAAAAATTATTCGCATATTATGAAATCAGAAAAGAATTGAAAAAGATACTGAGCAAAAATGAGAAGGCAAAGTTTATGTTGACAGGACATAGTTTAGGAGGGGCATTAGCAATTTTATTTGCAGCCATATTGAGTTTACATGAAGAGGAATGGCTATTGGATAAATTGGAAGGAGTATACACATTCGGACAACCTAGAGTTGGGGATGTACAATTTGGGAACTTTATGAAGGACAAGTTCAACAAGTACGATGTCAAGTATTATAGGCATGTTTATTCCAATGACATGGTTCCTAGGTTGCCATTTGATGACACAGCCCTCTTCTTCAAGCATTTTGGATCATGTATCTACCACAACTTCTTCTACCAGGGCTGGGTAAAGTTTAACATACTTTTGGATCACACTTTCTTTTTGTTTTTGTTTTCATAACGGTGGTGTCTAGGTCAACTTGCGTGTACCTCAACTATTTCACCCAGCACCTGCAATCTCCTATCAGCAAACTATTTCAAGTAACGTTGCCTCCCAAGGTTAAGGCAAATGGGAAGAAATTGCCTAGCTTATCTTGTCTTATTGAAATTTAAACACTAGTCTCCCATGTTTACGTTACGCTTAATTGACCACTAGACCACACTCTAGATTTGGTTCACACCTCATTGCCATGAATTCAATGTCTCTGCATGTTTTACAAATGTCTGATTAATTATTTACCTTGAGTATCAAGTGCAACAGCTCTATTTTTATTGTTGTAATGCAGGTGATGGAGGAAGAACCAAACAAGAACTACTTCTCACTGCTATGGTTTTTTCCAATGGTACTAATTGCAGCATATGAGGTTATTAGGGGGTTCATAATCCCTTGGAGAAAAGGCAGTGAATATAGAGAGGACTGGTTCCAGACTACGTTTAGGATGGTAGGATTGGCGATTCCAGGATTATCGGCTCATTCTACAATAGATTATGTTAATCTAACCCGATTGGGATCAGTTCTTCATCTTCCACAACCAGTTCATCAAGACAATCCTAAACACGATTGATTTTCAAGATTCAGTCATTTTAAGGCAGGAAAAGAAATTTCCAAGTCAAGCTGCTTGAATATTTTTATTTTATTTTACTATTATTGATATTTTTATTTTATATAATATTAGCTTGAGATGAGTTTATATAATGTAACACTGTCACTGAGGATTCATATATAGTCATCCCCAACTTGTTTGTGACTAAACCATAGTAGTAAAATCAAGTCAAATTGATATACTATAACTTAACCCATGGATCAAGCCTGTAGATGATGCTCCTTAGAGGTTTCAGATTTTTCATCCAATTATCATGCCATAAGTTAATATCTAACCCTATTCCCACTGCCCACTTAAGACCATGTAAGCAGTTCGATTTCTGTTTCATGTTGCAAATGGCAACACAAGCTTTTGGAATAGTAACATTATTCCAGTCCTCCACAGAACCAAATGTAGAGTTTCTATGAGTTCTATCAAGTTCTTTGGTGATATAAGTAGGAATATAATTTGCTAATATAAGTAGAAATAACATTACTTTGCATAACGTTGTTAGGAATTGAAGGCTGGATTTGCAAGAGTGGTT
Source organism: Nicotiana undulata (assembly GCA_005239495.1). Classification (NCBI taxonomy): domain Eukaryota; kingdom Viridiplantae; phylum Streptophyta; class Magnoliopsida; order Solanales; family Solanaceae; genus Nicotiana; species Nicotiana undulata. The sequence continues at coordinate 43,600 of ML276074.1, forward strand.
CTACCGTCTAGTAATTGCTTTATGCCGAATGCATAAAGCAAAAGTTAAAACAATAAAAAACTCTTGGATTATTGGTAAATTCATTACATACAGATCGAATCAAAGAAAATGTTTTAAGAATCTTACAGAGTAACGACAATTATGTTGAAGATGGAGGTGCTCGAAGTAGAAAGAAAAATAAGTCTTGTGACTGGAGCACCAAGATGGAACTTCGATTTGCATTAATGTACACTACTACTATTCCATGGACAATGGAAAACTGTCATTCTGTTCATGCCTCTGCCCGTTTAATGAATTCAGTAGGCACATATCATCTTCAAAGAGAACTAAGAGATTCAATCACCCTACAGCATTGATTTCCAGAAAGCACGTCTTGACAAATTCCATTTCCAGATCACTGCCGCTTATTACAAGATTATACATGATCTGACTCATTCACTACCAAAATGCCGAAAAGTACATCAGGAAAGAAGGATCTAATCATTTAATACCAGATTTAATCTGCGCAAGGAAATCTGAAATCTGATACTACTTGATGTAAAGGTAGGAGAATACCTGATATAGAGGCTTGTTGTAACATCAAAATGCATGGCATGTAAAACAGCCACTCAGAGACCCTATTTGGCGTGTCCTACGGAAAGATAAGGCCTTGCTGGAGGATCTTGCTACTTCATTTGATTGGTTGGCTAACATTGAGCTTCTCAAATCTTGGGCCTTTCTCTGTGCCGATTTCAGTTTGTTCATAATTTTATCCATGGATGACGATCTCTTTTTCTCAAGTTTCATCTGCATTATACTTGTAGAGTTAGCGTGTCTTCAACGGCAAACAGGAAACACTTTCATTTCTATTGGTGCAAATGCAAGTTCTATTCATTCTTCTGTCCTCTATAGAATTGTGAAATATGAACAATTAAATCTCTCCCCCTTATTACAGGGATTATGAAAACAACCAACAGATAGTAACATCCACTAATGAGAGAAAGCGTATCTTGATGATAGTGTAACAATCCAATTCAAAATTTCAACGAAGTACAAGTAAGGGAACTATTCATTCCACCTATTTTCCTTTATAGACAATTTAAGCTCATGATGTAGACAGGGGAGACAAGAAATCACCCAGCAGTTAGGAGGTTCATGAACATCAAACAATAAACTTATGTAACAGTTGAATGACTCTACATCCTAATCCCATGTATCAACAGCAAAACCTTTATTTACTATACAAGCCTTGTTATCTGGGCCAGAGTCCAGACATCTCGGCAGAGGATATTTGACTTCTGAGATAAACCGAAAACTCATAAGTATTGGTGGAAGTTACTGGATGGTTACAACTACAACATTAGCTGTCTTTTCCGATACCGAAAACTACTAACCTAAAAAGTGAAATAGGTAGAATAGAAGTCATAATTGATAAAGACGCTTCTCATTAATTGATAAAATAGCATGCTGTTACATATACCATATGTAGACATATGAGTGTTACATGCTTATTTATCACACACTATAGTATACCCGTTTTGTCCATATTCAAGTTTTGCTACCTCTAGAGTCTAGACTAACAAAAAGTAGATTTGTTCGCATTCATGCGCAATACACTCAGTTGAATCCATAATTGATGAATGAAATAAGTTTATTGGCAACAGAAAGAAACTTTAGAAACTAAAAAGTTCATGAAGGAGGTATGTGATGAAAGACCGACCTCTAATTTCCTCATTGCTGCCTCTGCTTTTGCCTTTTGCAAGTTCTCCCATGCAGTGATTCTCGCTTCTTCCCGGTTAATCCTGATATTTCAGAAGAGAATTGAGAAAATTAATTGCATGAATTAAAAAACAAATGCACTTTGATGCTTGGAGAAAGAAATGTTAAGGAGCACGAATGTGGTCTGTCCTTTCTCAAACAGTACAACTTATTGAGATTTTTTTTTTTTTTTTTTTTGAGCGAAATCAACTCTAGATCAGATATATGGCTAAGGCAATGTACAAAGTAAACCAATACTTTTGAAATACAATGCAAACGAACAAAACACAAGGAAGGCATCTAATTGCCAGCTGAATGTTTTCAGATAAATCTTTCTTCCAGATGTGCTTTTAAAGATTCATAAAATTCATGGGAAATCCTAAAAGCTTAGACCATTTCTCAACTTGTGCTTCATCCTCGCGTAGGGGCCATGATAATCTTATGTGTATCATTCCATTTTTATCAGATTCCAGATGAATCTATCTGAATAGATCTGGTACAACCTTAAATTCTAATAATATACAGTTTAGAAGGGACTTTATAGTCTTCCCTTCCCTTGTGTTTGCATCTTTTACGAAAGATTTATCAGCTTTTCTCTTTCTATACAGAATATATACCCTATTTATAATACATCCAATCACCTCAGACTTCCATCTAATTACTCTCCCCTGAAAGGGATTCAACATAATTTACTTACAAGCTAACAAATAAAATAGCTTCACTTACTTTGAAATACTTTTCGATGTGTCTGAAACATTCCAAGCTGAAGACCGGATTTCTACAGCCTTCCTTTTCCAGTCATCACTTTCCATGATCCTACCCGGAATTCGAGCTTTCTGTTTCTTTGACCACCTGGTCACTGTAACCCGCTCATCAATGGGAACATCTCTCATTTCTGCTTTAGAAGAAGGGATATTCTGCAATTCTACAAGTGGTAGAATAGATGGAGTTGAAGGGGAGAAGGATGACTGTCTTATTGGAGATGAGGAAGGGCTTGCCTCAGGGCTCATTTGAGTGGCCATATCCCTCCTTGAGATAACTCGTGACACACCATTGGCTGCATCTTGAATATCATCTCCACTCTCATCTACAGATGAAATTTAGAGACGGTTAAACGCTATAGGAAGGCACAGCCGTTATTTCTTCACATATTACTCAACCCACAGTTATGAGGATTAAAAGCGCAGGTAAGATGGACATAAAAATGCGTCTATTTACCCCACGTAAGGAGAAAACTCCATATTGAAAATAGGAAAAAATAAAACACCAGTGACAAATAGAGTAATTGCACGTCCAAAACGAAAAGATCATTCAAAACAACAATCACCACCCATGGCAATTGGATATGCAACATGCTTTACAGTTCATAGTTGTCTCCTAAGGGATTCTTAGGCAAAAGCCAATGGCCAGTATGATTGTGTTATTATGGGAAACTTCTTAATTAGATTAAGCAAGCAACCAATTCAACTTGAAAAGATTAATGAGTACCTTGGGAAATTGGCAAGGTCGATAAACTGACCAGCTCAGAGCATCCGTGTATACTAACTGACCTTGCCATGCATGGCTCTGTGAGTGCATGGAAATTTCCACTGCCCAAGCTACCTCCACATTGAATTGACAAACCATCAGTTGCCATCACTCCGGTTGAAAAGGGGGAATTGGCTAACAGATTCCCACCATTTCCACCCTTAAAAACAGGTGGTGCTGGAGAATACAATGAATAGTAAGTTAGACCAGGAGGACCAAGAGGCCCGCTTTTGGATTTAGGCCGCCTCTGTGGCTGCTGTAATGAAGTTCTCACAGAACTATCTCCTGAGACCGGGCTAAAAATCCATCTCTCTGCATCTTCCCATTTGGAAGGTAATGTCCTTCCATTATTGTAAGGCAGCAATGAAGTATTTAGCTGCCTCCTATAACCAGCCGAATGCAACGGCACACGCTCTGAACTCCAGCCTTTGTGAACCCCAACACTGGAATGGCGATAATTAGGCGTTCTAGGACTTGGAAATGAACCAGCTCGGCTAGTTGTAACAGGGGTTCTCTTCATGACTCCAAAACGCGGAGAAGAAGAGTGGCTGGTGTTAATCACAGCATTGTTTAGATCTAGTGAAGCAGGTCTTCGCCTATCTGGTTTCTTCAGCAGAAATTCCGACCTAAACCTCCGATCTTGACATTCTATTGGAACAAAACCCCACCCAAAAAAAAAAGGAAAAAGTTAAATTCGGTTTACCCAGAATGTGAAGTGAATTGCTTTGTGCTTTGAAAAGCTTAAGTAGCAGTACCTTTAAGAGCTTGAGAAAAAGAGTTTCTTGCAGAATCTAAAGACAGATTTTCATCCTCCGTCTCAACCTCGCTGTTCTTCTCTAACTTTTGAACTGGAAAACATTGAATGTGACACTATTACAGAAATGTTGAAGAATCTAGTCTAGCTTAAGAGGCTTTTGTAGGAAGCCAGCTGATAGAGCGGAAAAAAGCGTCAAGATAGTACCTTTTGCCTTTTCTTTTCTGCCAAGGTGACTATTTTTGTGTACAGTGGCTTTGTTTGGATCTGTAGCTGTACTATCCAAACCTTCACGGCATTCATGCCCTGTCAAATGCTGTTTCAAATCAAAAAGTTTCAGAGTCTTCGAAATAGACAACAAACTCCAACAAGTAGCCTTAATAACACAATACCAACAACTTCCATACCCAAAAAAAAAAAAAAAAATCTAAGCAATGCTTGTTAATTTTTCCTATTTTTTTCAGTACAGAATATTTTGTTCCTTCTCCTTAAAGCATTTACTCTCAAATAAAATGTCAACTTCATTAGCATACATATACTCATAATATTTTCATCATAAAAAAATGTAAGATGATGTTCGATGAGATCTAAATAGACGATTTATTAGTTTTCTCCAGTAATATCATAGCTATAAAGCATGTAATGAGCTTACTAGAGCTTAAATTTGTTGTCACGTTCACATTGCATCAAACAGAAGTTGCAGAAAATACACGTGAATACTGAAAATCTAAACAGTAAAAAATGTAGAAACAAATGCGAGGAAGACGGAGGTGAAAGTACTTGAGAAACGGAGGAAACGGAGGAATCCTGATCGTGAGCATCGGAAGCAAAGGAGCACCGGTCAACGCTGCCGGAAGCAGAGGAGAAGAGGCTGAAATTTGAATCGCCGGTGAAAATAACAGAGTCCGGACTAACATCACGAACACTTCTAAATCCTATTCCCGATCTAAGCTCCTGAAACCCTAGCTCCGGCATTGTCAATTTCTTTCACAGCTTCACTTCTCTGTCATTACACAAGAATCTCCGTCACCGTCGCCGTTGCCGTCTGAGCAAACATGTAGTCAGAGGAGGTAAGAGAGAGACTTCACATTTAGTTACGTGGAACTGGAAACGTAATATAGAAAGTGTACTAAGTTTTAAAGATGGTTACTGTTATATTACTACTAGTATAGATTGTAATGGCGTGTTGGTGACGAGTTTATCAAAGATGATGATGTATGTAAATTGTAAAAATGGAATCTTCACAGAAAGGACAAACACTTTAATTTAATTGATGAAGAGGAGGATAGTGAGTTAATGATTATGTTATGTTTGGATTCCCACAATTAAGAGTGGGATTCGCTTCTTTCTATGCCCGCTGCCTTTGTCCTGTCTTTCAGTTTTTTAATCCATTTTGATTTTTGACTACTGTATTATAATTTGACCGTGAAATCTCTCCCTAAGAAACTTTAAAAAAAAAAAAAAAAAAAAAAATCAGTAAGAAAATGATTTGACAAAAATTGAAATCCATCACATTTATAATTTCACTGTCTATAATAAACTTAAGTCAGTACTTACTCCCTCCGATTCGTAATAAATACGTCTTCTGGTCAGACTTTAAGACACTTTCTATAGAAAAAAATGAATTTTTTTTTGCGCATTTCACACTTATATAAATATTCATCTTTTTATATTAATTAAGAATAAATTGATCATATTAATTTTAATTTGTTTGTTGAAAGTATAACAACTTTCTTTAGGCTTTTTACTCCAACGACAACTTTAGAAATAAAAAATTAATTCCTTCTTGATATCTAACAAAATCAAATATTACGGATCACAAAAATACTAAACAATAGCTTAAAAGTGGATCGGAGGGAGTAACTTTTTGGCCTCTGGCATACCCTTAAAAAATACTAACTCCTTGAATAAATAAGTATTTTCACCAAATTACCCTTAATTTAAATTTGCACATTATAATCTTGACACGTTGGGATACGTAAATAAGAAAAAATTTTAAAAATTAAAGTTAATTCGTTCTTGATTATGTAAAAACGACAATTATTTCGAATCAAAATAAAAAGGTCAAAAAAACACTTATTATGGACAGGAAGAAGTACAAAATTTAAATAACTCAATGTTGAGATTATGAAAACGCTAAGAACCCGTTTGGACATTAAAAATTTCCCTTTTTCCAAAGAAACTTTTTTTTTTCTTTTCGAAATCAACGTTTGTTCATACAATTTCTAATTTACCGTACCGAATAAACCGGAACCGAAAGGCGAAAAATCGAACCATATCGAATTTCATTAGGTACGGTATAGCATTTTAGAAAACCGAATACCGAAAATACCGTACCGAATTATCTAAGTACCGTACCGTACCGACCGATGAACACCCCTAACCAGACATGTGTTTGTCAAATAAAATCCAAGTTAATTTGGCAAAATCTATGGCCAAACGGGTCCTTAGTTGTGTTTGGACATAAATTTCAGCTTGAGTAGTTTTTGAAGTTTTGTGAGTGATTTTATAGAAATTTCTGAAAAATAGCTTTTTTGAGTTTTTCAAATTTTAAAAAAATTCCAAAATATGGTTTGATTTTTCGCCTTTCGGTTTCGGTTTGTTCATCTCTAAAGCAACTTTTGAATGTAATATTTAGGGGAGAAAAATATCTTAACTAGCCAGCAAAATTAAATTTTAACTAGCCAATAAAATCAATCTTTTGAATGCAACAACACTAGAAGTAAGGTTTGTGTGTGGTCTTTTTAAGTTGAAGTATGATTTGAAAATGGTGAATTCTAAACATAAAACTAAAAGGGAAAAACAACTGGGTGTAAGCAGGTAACCAAAAAAATGGGGGAAAAAGTACGTATAGTGAAAATAAAATGTGGGAAATATTTAAAAAAGAAAAAAACTAAGAATAAAAGGAAGTAAAATTTTATAACTTTTATATTTATGCTATATATAATATGTATATTATGTAATTTAGTATGTATTTCGGTACGGTATTCGGTATCTCGGTATTTTATTTTCAAATACCAAATACCATACCTAATACCAAATATTTTTAAAATTTAAACCAAATACCAAAATACCAAATACCAAAAATTTCGATTTCGGTATGGTAATTCGGTATTTACCAAATTAGGCACAACCCTATGTCTGGTCATAGATGTTGCCTACATTTAGGCAAAATCCCAAAACCAGCTGCCAAAATATCACTACTAATTTTATAAAATTGCCCAAACTTTTGTATTTTATAAAAGAGCTAGACATTTATTATTTTGTAACAATGTTGTTTCGTCTTCTCGGTCATCTGATAGTGTATTATATAGTTCATTATAAGATGATAATTTTGTACCAAATTTATTTATGTCCAGGAATATAGTTTGCGATAATATAATAAATTATTGATAATGGTATTGTTGGATATTTGTGATAGTTTTTAGAACATGTGGGTATAAGTCATGTTTTATGTTTTCCCAAAATAATTTTGGGAAATATATTTTGAAAATTAATGTCCAAAACATCTCCATCTTCAAACCAAACTTCACCCAAATCAGATTTTTCAAAATAAATTTAGAAATCTATGACCAAACGCTAGCTAAATTTCAAATATCATTTTCACTTGAAAAACAATTCACCATTTTTTAAAATTTTATAATTCTTATGTCCAAACGCCTACTAAAAGGATCATCTTTGTGTTCTTTTTTAACCCGTAAAAACTTAATATCTCATTTGGTATTTACATTTAATCAATGGATGATTTGGTATAAATATTGATGGAAACTAGTATTTTTTGCCTAAGTATTAAAAAGTTAATTCCTTCATATATCGTAATGATAGAAATTCATCATCTTTTGCTTTTTGTAAGATCCAAGCTTAAACTAAACAATCTTTTTCCTTTTCCATCCTTTTTAGGTGGCGGGGTTATTGACTCTCGTAACGAACTACTACTAGGAGTACTAATTAACATGAATTAAGGAGAAATCAATGCCAACAAAGGCAATTATTAATTAAACAGCTTTAACATATCCCAAGAAATTAATGTCTAGCTCAGAACATTTTTTTATGGAAAAAAAAAAACAAAAAAAGCATAATGTTATTGAGTCAGGCTTGCAGAAACATCAATGTTGTTGTTGTAGTAGGTTGTAACATTGAATTATGGGTGAGTTCCGACCAGCTAGCCGAAGAATGCAAAAAACAACACTGTAATTTATGGTCTCCTGTTCAGGTAGTTATTTAACATCGGATATGTTAAGATATTGTTGTATTTGTTGTATTTATAGCTTCAGTTAGTTTGTATGAACAGGAGCATTCCATTAGTTAGTTAGTCGGGTAGTTACAACTATAGTTAGTTAGTTAGTTAGTTGCTTAACTATAGTTAGTTCATATTAGTGAAAACACCACTAACTCATTATGCTTGTATAAATATGGTGGTGCTCAGCTAATAAATCAATTTTTGCATTTCACAAATTAATCCTCTCATAACTCCAGAATGTTCCGCAATGAGCTTGTATGGAACCTTCGTGCTCATCAATGGAGGTTAGATGTGTTCTCTTTTGATTTCTCGATATGGTATCAGAGCTTGACTCTGTCTATCTGCATTTCTTCCGATTCGACTATTAGGTGAAGAGTGTAGATCAATTTCGTTTTTTTCTCTTCAAGTAGTTTGTCTCGATTCAATCAAATTTCTGGAAGTTATTTTTCATTCTTGTCTGTATTGATCGCGTTGTTTTGTTCAAATCTCGTTAGTATCGATTGTGTTGTTTTGTTCCTAGACCAATTTTCTCGATCCTGTTTTTCTTCTTCTTTCTCAATCTTCAATAACCGTCAATTTCTAACGAAATTCTTCAAACATAATACTTTGAGATCATGGACGGAGAAGATACTTTGAATGATCCAGCTGATGACTTGCCAAATGTGGCAAGAGAAGTTATGGATTCAACCAATCCCTTGTACGTGCATCCTTCAGAGAATGCTGGTTCCAGCTTGGTACCGATGCCTTTTGATGGAATAGGTTACAGATCATGGAGAAGAGGAATTTTGCGAGCCTTATCTGTGAAAAACAAAATTGGTTTTATCGACAGCAAATGCAGGAAACCTAATCCCGACTCAGTAAATTGTGGTCAATGGGAAAGGTGTGATGACATGGTCAACTCTTGGATTTTGAACTCTCTTTCGAAAGACATAGCGGACAGTTTACAATATGTGAATGATGCCAAGGAACTTTGGCAGGAGCTAGAGGACAAATATGACCAAACTAATGGAGCAAAAATATATCAACTCCAAAAGTAGATCAACGATTTAACTCAAGGTTCGTTGGATATTACTGGTTATTACACAAAAATGAAAAAATTGTGAGACGAACTGCACACACTAAATGCCAACACACAGTGCAATTGTCAATGTATATGTGGGGCAAAAGCTAATATGCATAAGGCAGAGCAAGACAGAAGGTTGATTCAGCTTTTAATGGGCTTAAATGAGGTATATATTGTGGTAAGAGGAAGTATCTTAATGATGAATCCTCTACCACCAATTGCACAAGCATTTTCTATTTTGATTCAAGAAGAGAAGCAACGTGAAGTAAGTCCACACAATCAATTGAGTCTAGAGTCAGTAGCAATGAATGCACATGGACAACCAAACAGAAATTTCAGAACAAATTACAATGCTAATAATACTGGAGGAAATTCATACAGGCCAGGAATTAGAGGTCCACGCCCAGGGTTATTTTGTGACTACTGCAGAAGGTCAGGACACACCAAGGACAAGTGTTACAAACTACATGGTTTTCCACAAAACTTCAAGTTCACCAGGAATAGAAATATGGCTGTTGCAGCAAATGTATATGGAGGAGGACCTCAAGAATCCCCTACTGGAGAGCAGGATGTGATTGAAAACAAGGGACAAAATCAACCTCAGAATACACCAAACTTGACCAAGGACCAATATAAGCAATTACTGAATCTGCTTGAAAAACTGCATATTGGAACTGTCACTGAAACTTCAAACAACATCACTAGTGGAGCTGCAAACTTTGCAGGTATTTTGGCTTGCTGCATTTATAATGAAATAGTTGGTGATCTTTCATACAAATGTTCTCATTTACCTGCTGACTTTTGGATCTTAGACTCTGGAGCATCAAACCACATGTCTTATAACAAAAAATTGTTCAGTAATACTAGGTCTTTACCATACCCTTTCTTGGTCACACTTCCAAATGGTTACGAGTAAAAGTGACAGAAATAGGTGATGTAGTACTTGGTCCAAGGCTGACTCTATACAGGGTGCTATTTGTTCCTAGTTTTAAGTTCAACCTTATTTCCATTCATTCCTTGACCTTACAGCTTAAATCTATTGTTAACTTCTCTGCATACACTTGTATTTTGCAGGCCCCTTCAATGAAGAGGCCTCTGGAGATTGGTAGGGCAAGGAATGGTCTGTACTTCCTTTGCTCAAAGTGACAATCCACAACTTCAACTCCTATCTGTGACAATTCAGTTTCTTACCATGACATGGAGACTCACTCATCACCTACTTTTTCAACTGTAAATAGTTATCATCCCAACAATAAAACAGTCTACATAAGTGAAAGTTTAGGTAGTTTGGATTCCATTTCTGTGAAAACTTCTAAGATGTCCTCTACTCCTATTGCAAATAGTTGTCATTCAGATAATAAAACTGTTCATTCAAATGAATCTTTACATGTTTCATATCATGGAAAATGTGTTGATTACTTATGGCATAATAGACTAGGACATGTGCCTTTTGTGAAAATGAAGGGAATCAATTCCATACCTATTAACTTTTCAACAAAACAACCTTTTCTTTGTTCAATTTGTCTCATGGCTAGACAAGGCAGGTTACCCTTTCCACAGAAGACCATATCCTCCACACATATTTTTGAGTTGCTACATGTGGACCTTTGGGGCCCCTACCATCTTACAACACATGATAACTACAAATATTTCTTAACCATGGTGGATGATTGTAGTAGATCCACTTGGACACAGTTGTTGAGTTCTAAGAGCAATGCACTGGAAGCTATAAAAGTGTTTATCTGCATGATTGAAAATCAATTCAAATTGTCAGTCAAAACCATTAGATCAGACAATGGACTGGAATTCACCAGCAATGAAGCTTCCACATTTTTCTAAAGCAAAAGAATCATTCACCAAAAGACCTGCCCCTATACACCATAACAAAACGGTGTTGTTGAAAGAAAACATAAATATCTCCTAGAAACAATGAGAGCCTTACTATACCAATTAAAACTGCCCTTGAGGTATTGGGGGGAATGTATACTGACTGCAACCTATTTGATAAACAGACTCCCCTCTTCAGTCTTGAACAATAAATGTCCATTTGAGATCCTTTACAAAACCAAGCCAACATACTCTCATCTGAGGAGCTTTGGTTGCCTGTGTTATCCCACAAACCTGAAAACCCACAAAGATAAATTTGAGCCAAGAACTAGCCCTCACATCTTTGTAGGATACCCCTTTGGATCAAAAGGTCACAAGGTTCTTGACATGACTAGTAAAAGGATACACATTTCCAGAGATGTACAGTTTCGTGAACATGTTTTTCCTTTTGCTATTTCTTCTAATCATACTACTTTTCCTTCTGTTTTAAGATTGATAAACTCAAGTCCAAACTGTACACCATATCAATCCCCTTTTGCAGAAGACTTTGAACAAATTAACATTTCGAATAGCAGTCAGCCACAGGATACAAATTGCATTCATCATAATGTCACTGATTTACCTGTACAAGTTGACTCAAACAATGCCACTAACTCTCCTGTTTCAAACAATTCTCCTTTCTTACAAGATACACATGTTCACCATTCCCATGAACTACCTACTGCAAGTGGTTCAGAAGCCAACAATAGCACAGACAATTCTCTTGTTGACCACACCATGACATTGCCAGAACCTAGAAAATCCTCTAGGACCCATAATACACCTTCTTACTTGAATGACTATGTTTATACTTTACCTACCTTGAAATAACAACACACACTCATAAAACTTTTTTTTCTCCCAGACTCAATACATCTCACTTCACACACTCTCACAGAATAGTCAATAGGTTATGAGGAACATTTCACATGACAGTGAGCCATGTTCATATGAGGAAGCAACCTTAAATCCTGCTTGGCAAGCAGCTATGACACAAGAGTTTGAGGCACTATATGCTAATCACACTTGGGACCTAGTAACCTTACCTATGGGTAAGAAAGCCATAGGGTGTAAGTGGGTGTACAAGATCAAACACAAGGCAGATGAAAGTATAGAGAGGTTCAAAGCCAGACTTGTAGTAAAGGGCTACACTCAACAGGCAGGGATAGATTACACAGAGACATTCTCACCAGTTGTCAAGATGACAACAGTCAGGACACTGATAAGTGTAGCTGTGAAGAAAGGATGGGATCTTTTCCAATTAGATGTAAACAATGCTTTCTTACATGGAGACCTAGAGGAGAAAGTATATATGGATGTGCCACAAGGGTTGCAAGTTGACAGGCCAACCACAATGTGTAAACTGAAGAAGTCCTTGTATGGACTAAAACAAGCATGCAGGCAATGGTATGACAAACTTACAGATTCTTTGTGCTCTAGAGGCTATGTACATTCAGTCAATGATTATTCTCTGTTCTATAAAAAGGATGGACCTTCTAGTGTATTTGTGGTTGTATATGTAGATGACTTGATCCTTACAGGGACAGACCTAAATGAAATCACAGCATTGAAGAATTTCCTACATGACAAGTTTAAAATCAAGGATTTGGGCAAGTTACATTACTTCTTGGGTCTGGAGGTGTTCTACAAGCAAAATGGAGTACTGATATCACAGAGAAAGTTTTCCACAGATCTACTGAAAGAGTATGGCTTCCTGGGCCACAACAAAGTAACCTCACCTCTCAACTGTACTGTTAAACTAAAAGCCAATGAAGGGATGCTATTGAAAGACCCTACCAACTATAGAAAGCTGGTGGGAAAGCTGAATTTTATTACAAACACAAGGTTGGACATCACATACAGTGTGCAACATCTAAGTCAATTTATGCAAGAACCAAGAGAACCTCATTTCAAAGCTGCTCTACATGTGTTAAAGTACATACAGTCTGATCCCACACTTGGTATTTTCATATCAAATAGTCCAGACTACACCATGAGAGCATACTGTGACTCAGATTGGGCTGCATGCCCTGACTCTAGAAGGTCAGTTAGTGGTTATGTGGTTTTACTTGGTGAAAGTCCTGTCAGCTGGAAGTCAAAGAAGCAAGAAACAGTTTCTTTATCATCTGCAGAAGCTGAGTATAGGTCTATTCGAAAGGTAGTTGGAGAATTAGTATGGTTAAAGCGATTGCTAGAAGAGTTGAATGACACATGCCAAATGCCCATTCCTATATTTTGTGACAGCCAGGCAGCAATACATATGGCAAGAAATCTTGTATTCCATCAACGAACGAAACATATAGAAGTTGACTGCCACTTCGTGAGAGATAAGCTACAAGATGGACTAATCAGTTTGCATCACATCTCAACAAATGATCAGCTAGCAGACATCCTAACCAAATCTCTCACAGGGATCAAACACATCAGTATTCTTAGCAAGTTGGTTGTGAACTCTTCCCCTCAAACTTGAGGGGGGTGTTAAGATATTGTTGTATTTGATGTATTTATAGCTTCAGTTAGTTTGTATGAACAGGAGCATTCCATTAGTTAGTTAGTCGGGTAGTTACAACTATGGTTAGTTAGTTAGTTAGCTTCTTAACTATAGTTAGTTCATATTAGTGGAAACACCACTAACTCATTATGCTTGTATAAATATAGTGGTGCTCAGCTAATAAATCAATTTTTGCATTTCACAAATTAATCCTCTCATAATTCCAGAATGTTCCGCCATGAGCTTGTATGGAACCTTCGTGCTCATCAATGGAGGTTAGATGTGTTCTCTTTTGATTTCTCGATAGGATAACTAATAGATAACCAATAAGTTTAACTTTTACATTTGTAAAATCTCAAATTGGGGGTTCCTCAAATTAGGGAGACTAAGAATTCTCCCAAAAATGATCATATGCAAGAAGTCATGGAATATGGTTACCCATATTCCGCCGGTTAACCCGTTTTTTATCCGTATTAAATATGGGTCAGGTCAGATAATTTATCTGTTTTCTCATTTTTTCCGACCCGAACCATATTCGATCCGACCCGTCCGTTTGCCACTCCTAGCTGCACCTGTGATTCTCAGCATTTTGTTTTTGTTAGGGATAGGGGTGTTCATAAAAACCCGAAAAACCGAACCAAATTGACCAAAAAATCGATACATTTTAAGGTTTGGTTTGGTTTTGGTTTTGAATTTTAAAAACCGATAATTTGGTTTGGTTTTGGTTTCAATAAAAAAATAACCGAAAAAAAATCGAACCAAACCGACTATAAAAGTAGCTATTTAAATTTATTATCACACTTATATATATGTATATTTTTTATATAAAGTTTCTAAAATTTTATGGTATATATTAGTCATTTATAATTTTAGTCTAGTTCCTTGCTATTTAATAATTTAATTATTTTCCTTTACATTCTAGTTTGATTGGTAATTTTCTTTCGCTAAGTATAAAAAAATTTATTTCATGCTAACAATAAATTGATTTTTAATTGAGTACTTAAATTATTCATCACTATTTTATTCAATTATCATCAATATATCTTGGTAAATAATTAATTTCTCAAAGAGCAATTGATTTGATAGTTTTATGTTGAAAATGTTGTCGCCGGAATATGCGTTTGGTAGTGTATGTCCCAAATTTAAGAAAAACCCCGATAAATAACCGAAAAAATCGAAAACTCGACAAAAACCGAATCGATGAAAAACCGACCTAATTGGTTTGGATTGGTTTCAATATTTGAAAAACTGACTTAATTGGTTTGGTTTCTTTTTTGGGAAAACCGACCCAAACCGAACCATGAACACCTCAAGTTAGGATCGTAGACTAGGGCAGAAGATTAATCGATAGTCGGGTTTGGGATATTGTATAAGTTCCGTATTCTCATAATATTATTATTATTATTATTATTATTATTATTATTATTATTATTATTATTATTATTATTATTATTATTATTATTATTATGTATTATTATTCTTGTATTTTTTTACTCTTTGATTTTCATTACTACTTGCCGTTCCTCTTGCGTTGATATTTTTGTTGTTGTTCATATTCCGTGTTCCGTATTTTCAATATGCCTTTTTCATTATAGTTTTTTTTTCTTGTTAAAATCTGTTGAGAAATGTTTTTCTTGAGTCGAAGGTATATCGAAATTCGGAATGACATTTTTACTTCCACATAATAGGGAGAAGATATGCTTACGTATTACCTTCTACTTACCTCATATCGTAGGAATACATTAGGTATGTTATTTTTGTTATTGTATTGCTGCACTTGTGATTCTCAGCATAATTTGCTTTTGTTGAAACAAGTTTGAGGGTATGGAGGCATGGCCCCTCCTCGTCAAGCAACAATAAATGTGTAAGTCAAAAATTGATTTGTATTTTACGTTAGGTTCACTCACAAAAACCCCACATTTATTGTTGGTATTTAATTCATGTCTCTTTCCGTTGGATTTCCCATGCACTTAGTTTATGTTTTTATTCCTCTTCAAGGTTAAAATAATGGTGCTAGCATAACAACACAAGACGAGTAGTATTTATAACTTGCTCTAAACAAAGCCTTGCTTTTTAGTTACAGATTCATTTCCTTGTTTATTTATTTTTAATTCCAAAATTAATTATATGAAATAAATACACCAAACGACTCTTAACTCTCTATGGACTCTTCGTATTCGTATAACAAACATTAGTTCTAATTGAAGGTGGAGATCAAATTAAGATGTCCTATCTCAGATTTTTTGACCCAATCTATCCTTGGATGCAATTAAACCAAAATAATTAAGGAAAATACGAAAAATATTTGCAGACAACTCTTGGGTAAACAAGGGATTGTGGATCGGCTTGCAAACCAAACAGAAGATTATCTTTTTATTTCTGGGGCTTGCTTTGATTCAAGGTTATCAAAAACTTCAATAATACGTTATCCACATTCATAAACAGGTAACAATCGACGGTCAAATTAAAATAAAACAGAGTTCTTTGGGGGCAATGAAAGGCAACATTGGTGAAAAAAGAAAGAAGAAGAAAAATAATTATAGTTGAGCGAGGTGTTTTACGAAATACTTATTCGTACTTAATGTTTGCACTTAACAAATGAATAAGTATTTTGGTAAAACACATCTCTGAATTGTAATCTTTTATCATATAATTACATGATTAAGTTATGTACGCTTGTTTTAATATTTACCTATTTTAGTTAAATTATTTGATTTAATATAAATACTGAATACAAAATTACAAATATAGACCTAGTCCTAGGTATTTTACGTGGATTTTTTGGTTCCTCACGTCTAACCAAATTAATAGGGGATTTGAGTTGTAGTTGTCGAAAAGAAGTAAATATTGCAGTCCTCGTGAGGAGAGGTGAGTAATAAATGGAGGAGCGAGGAGTAGCTGGACAACCTGGATTCAAGCCGGTCAAGAGGGGGACACCACGATCGTGCATGAAAATGGACCCCTAAAGTCATTGTTTCAACAATACAAAGAATGCATGCAACGTACTACTTGGCAGTTGGCATCGTCTCTCATCTGTCAACCAACCATTAGGTCCACCACCAGAGTTGTAGTGTATATATATAGACTTTATCTTTAAAAAGATTGAGAGATCTGTATGGTCAAAATATGATCGAAAGAAGTTCGCATGACAAGGAATGAGAAGGGTCGAGCAAGTCGACGTCCTATTTATGAAATGATATGACGGCGAGTGATTCGACTATAGCCGAGATCGTACATTCAGAAAGCCTACACGGCAAAGTAGACACAATGGCGTTTCATAGGGTCGGTCCAAAATATGGTCAACGAGCTTAGGTACCCTGGTTAAGAACAACTGGGTAAATGATAATATCTTGTATAAAAACTAGGGGAAGGAATGAAGTGGGGGGGGGGGGGGGGGGGGGGGGGGGGGGGGGGGGGGGGGGGGAGGGTTGGTTCAAAGACACACACATCTTCACAACTAAAAAGCTTAGGGCATGCGAGCTTGCTTTACGTTCAGAACTCTGATGCTCACTTGTAATCATCTTTATTGAATAGATGAAGATCTAACTCGTTGATGAATTGATGAACTTTTTCGTTTCTTTACTTTTCACTATTACGTAATGTTATATAAAATGTTATCTCATTTTATATCACGGGCCTCAATCGAGGTCATAACCGATTCTTGAGTTTAACCATGTTAACTTCTTCTCGCTTACAAGGTTTGGATCTAGAATTAATTATCTTTGGCTAAGATTTATCCTTCTTCTCATCATTTAATTTAGTTTAGCAAAAGGGAAAAAAGCATTTTGGTTAAACAAGATGATTTTCGATAAACCCTCGGCTCAAGAAAAGATGAAAAGGACACACTATAATAATAAGTTTTCGACTCTCAAATTATTATAAATGGTGAGCTTTTTGTTATATCTGTTCTCTATCAAAGTTGACATAGATTTTTTGTAATCTTATACTCCACTTGTTAAATGTTAAGTTGTTAGATTGAACTATGTTTACCCTAAAAATGGATAACAATTGAATTTATACGTGGTTTTAAGGACATGTGATTTTACTTGGCACAAACTGAAAAAATATGAAAATTGATATTGAAAATTAACTGTAAAGAGAAATAAAAGCAAACCAAGTGACATGTATAGCTTTGGCCCTCGAGGTAGGTCACCCTCGAACCAAATGAATATTCTATTGAAATATGAACAAAGTAATAGAGTATTGAAAGCTTAGGAGAAAGGTAGTATATTGCTTGGCGTTGCGTTAATATGATGATCTTACAAATGATCCGACCCCCTTTATATAGTAGGGGAGTCCTACTTTTGTTACAACTCTAAATATAGTAAGAAATCTCATGATTGGCTAATTAACAAGCCTCATCTTGATACGTGTTGAGATTTTCCTCATGATCCTTGCTCGATTTCGGATATTTCGGCTTACCATTACTTGACTAGGTAAACTTCCATCGGTCTTGATCGATCTCTATTTTTCTTGGTATCGATCTTGATCGATCTTGACCTTGATTGATAAATAGATTACGAGCTTAGCAATCTAACTCTGCACAATGGCCCGATATAACACGAGGCCAAACCTTGACCTATCATGTTCCAATTAGTCCCCTCGTTTGTCAGACAGAAGGTGATGAGAAACGATATGAATTTCCGAACTCCATCTTGATGGGTAATGACGTCAGTGACGAGCCCGATCATGACGTAAGCGACGAAACGTCCCGTCGGTCCATTTACCAAGGCATTAAATGCTTGTCAGTTGTTGGTCGGCTATTACCGGTCCTGAACCGCCGCCTCCAACCTATAAGAACCCTAACCCTTTCTCATTCAAACTTTTAACTCGGCGTTTTTCCTTCAAAAAATCCCCTTTACTTCATAATTTTCATACCTAAATTTCTTGAACTCAACCACATATCACCCTAACTCTTTTTTCTCTTATTCATTAATGTCTAAAACTTCTAAAACTATGACGTTATGCACTAGTTACTATTCAAATTGAATAAACTGAAGTTACCAAACCGAAACCAAAAGGAGAAAAACCAAACCATACCGAATTCAATTAGGTATTGGTATTGCATTTTAAAAAATCCAAAACTAAGTGTCGCCTAATGGACCGAAGGGAGCCACCTAGATCAGTAACCACTTGGTCCAGCACTGGATCTGCACAACAAAAAATGTGCAGGTGTAGTATCAGTACAACCGACCCCATGTACTGAGTAAGTGCCGAGCCTAACCTCAGCGAAGTAGTAAAGAGGCTAGAACACGACAAGTAATAGCACCTGTGTAGTTTAAATAAAATATAATAGGAAATAACAACAGGAAGTAAACAGTTAAGTACAATAACGAGGAAACATGCTGGGAAAAGGGGTAGCAATTACTGAAATGACGGAACGAGGCAACAATTTAAATATCAAAAATAATAACGGGAATTAATAACACAAAATAAACGAGTGAAAAGAAACGGCACGACATGTCCCCTCGTGCTAAAGTATCATAACACGACACAGAATGTCCCATCGTGCATAAAATATCACAATCACGGCACGAAATGTCCTCTCGTGCATAAATATCATAAACACGGCACGAAATATCCCCTCGTGCATAAAACATCACAATCACGGCACGGAATGTCCCATCGTGCATAAATATCATCAACACGGAACAGAATGTCCCCTCGCGCATAATAATCATAAACACGACATAGAATGTCCTCTCGTGCATAAATAACATAAACATGATACAGAATGTCCCCTCGTGCATAAATATCAAAAATAACAGTTTGGCAAGAAAATCAACAATGAGAAACCATAAATGCAAAGGAATAATCAACAGTAATAATACCGTCCCGGCAAGGGACGCAACTATAACCAACCTCACTCAAGTGTATAACTTAACAAATATTCCTCAACCGAACAAATACTCAACATTATTCACAAATTAAGAATTTCCCCCAAATGAATACTACCAATTGATATTAAATCCATAACACAAAGAACCTTGATGAAAATCACATAATGACTAATATCCGACTCACGGGCATGCATGATAACAACATATAGGTACTCGTCACCTCACTTATACATTGAACAAGGAATACACACGTATAAATTAAGACTCAACACCTATTCCCTCAAGCTAAGGTTAGGCCAAACACTTACCTCGATGCCACAAACACAATTCAAGCCTCAACTACCGCTTTACCTCTTGATTCCACCACCAACTCGCTCGTATCTAGCCACCAGTTACTTAATTATATCAATAAATGCTAAATGAATCAATTCTAATGCATGGAAATGAGTTTTCTAAAGTTTTTTTCCAAAAAGTCAAAAATTGACTCCGGGCCCGCTCGGTCCAAACCTGAAATTCGGACCAAAACCCGATTACCCATTCACCCCCAAGCCCGAATGTATAAATAGTTTTGGAATCCGACCTCAATTTGAGGTCTAAATCCCCAAATTTCAATATTCTTAGGTTTTACCCAAAATTCCCAATTCCACCATGAAAACCCTAGATTCTAGGATGAAATCTTGTAAAAAGAATTTAAGGAGTAAAGAAAATGAGTTAGAAATCACTTACTAATGTTTTGGAGAAGAAAGAGTGTTTGGAAAATCGCCTCTTACGTTTTTAGGGTTTTGAAAAATGAAAAATAACTGAAATTCCCGTTTAAATATACCCCTCTCAGACCCCCACCATGGACCGCACAAAAAGGAGTGCGGCCGCACAAACAAAAAAATAAAGAAAAATGACTGCAGTGACATGATTTAGTATTTTGGCCATAACTTTCTCTACAGATGTCCAAATTGCAATTTATTTACCTTTCTAGAAACTAGACACGAAGGGATATAATATTTGTTTTTGAATCATCTAACAATTCCTTGTATATCAAAAGATATAGGCCTCCTAAGTCAGACCAGTGATCCTGCTTCCTCACTGCGGACCGCACAAAATCGAGTGCGGCCGCAAAGGCCCTTTCCGCGGCAGCACAAAATGAGTGCGGACCTCACTGGCAGGTTCATAGATCTGCACTTCTCTGACTTGCAACAACTATGTTTTATGCCTAAAAACATCCCCGGACCTACCTGAAACTCACTCGAGCCCTAAGAACTTCAAACCAAATCTGCATACAACCTCGAAAATATCTTACGGACTTATTCGTGTGATCAAATCACCAAAATAACATCATAAATATCGAATTAAACTCCAAAATCAATGAAATTTCTCAAAACTTCTTTAAACATCAAATTTTGCATTTAAGGTCCGAATCACATCTAATGAAGTCCGTTTCTTACCAAACTTCTCAGATATGGCACAAATATTATATCGAAATTGTACCGGACTCTGGAATCAAGATACGGGACCGATACCACAGGTTTCACATATAATTACTCTTTCAAAATCTCTTATATTTTTCATAACACAATTTCTTTTAAAGATTTCATTTCTCTGACTTGGGACCTCGGAATTCGATTCCGCGCATACGCCCAAGTCCCATATTTTCCTGCGGACCCTCCGGGACCGTCAAATCACAGGTCCCGGTCCGTTTACCAAAATGTTGACCAAAATCAACTTTATTCACATTTCAAATTCAAAATTATTAATTTCCTCAATTTTTCACATAAAGGCTTCCCGGCTACACGCCCGGGCTGCGCATGCAAATCGAGGTGAGATAGAAGCAGGTTTTCACGACCTCGGGACACAGAATTACTAAAAATACACGGGATGACCTTTTGGGTCATCACATGATTATTGTTAATGTGAAGTTGTTGATAATTCTGTAATTGGCTATGAAAAACTATTAAGAAAATAGAGGCGGTGAGTATGGACAGCCTTGTATATATTCCAGTTGGTGAGAGACAGTTAACTTCAATTATTCAGACATTGACTAATCAGTTCGTGAGGTTGAATATTTCCCCCAGCAGTATTCTAGCTTGTACAATCGCTCAGTCTTCCCTAATTGAGCGTATTCGGGAGCGACAGGATGATGACCCACATTTGGCGGTCCTTAGGGACACAGTTCGGCATGGTGATGCCAAATAGGTTATAGTTGGAGATGATGGTATTTCGAGGATACAGAGTCGGTTATGTGTGCCTAATGTTGATGGTATTCATGAGTTGATCCTTGAGGAGGCTCACAGTTCTAAGTATTCCATTCACCCAGGGGCACCTAAAATGTACCAAGATTTGAGGCAGCATTATTGGTGGAGAACATCAGAGACCTGGTGGTTTGCTACAGTAGGTAGAGATTCCTGAGTGGAAGTGGGAGCGTATCACTGATGTTTATCTACGTCAATACCACACAAGAGCGGGGTGATTTGTGCGGTGTCCAATTTTCGGGTGCAGTAATTATAAAAGGACCAGGTTCCTCTATGTGTTCCAACTCCTACAGTTTGTGGAATAATAAATTCTGAATTTAAAGAACACAAAAAATTTACGTGGAAAACATCTGGCTCAAAAGGTGAAAAAATCACGACCTACTTCCCAATAGGATTTTCTCCAAACTCTTCACTAAATCAATGATCCAAACAACATTTACAAAATAAACTCGTTTGTAAACCTAAGGATTAACTCTAACCCTTTGTGGCAAACTAGCCTCTAGCTATTTGCGACAAACTTCAACTTAACTATAACTTGAACACTCAGTACCTATTACAATTGCTTCTAGATAAAGCTGAAAGGTACAATTTGTAATCACCTACTATAAATAAACTAGACTAAAAGACAACATATGGAACTGGTTCTTCTAGCTGGTTCAAGTAGCTCCAGATTCGCACTCTCCAATTTGGCTCAAACTGCTTGCAAAATTTCTTCACGAATTTTGCTCTCAATTCTGATAAATTTCTGCTTTTGTGCGTCTGTCTATAATAAGAACATTCTGCAATATATGTAAGATTTAGTAGATAAGGAATTAACTAGAATCCTAATGCTACTCTTTCTTGGTGAAAGAGTTCTAGTCAAACTCAACTCCTAAATCCTTCCTTATCTTAGATTCTGTTCTTATTGAATAAGGAGTCCTTCTCCAATTTCGTTTTTGCAATCTTTTCGATCAGACGATATCTCAATTTCACCAGAATACGTTTATATCCTGCATGTGCATCTCATGTGCCTTTGAATCTGCTCGTTTATGTCACCTGTGATGGACCTGGTTTATCTCAGAGTTCCTTTGTCAATCTTCAAAACTATTTCCTTTCTTGGGCCAACAAATTCCCCCTTTTTGATGATGACAAACTTTGTGCATCAGGCATGTATCAACTTAGTCCAACAATGACACATATTAGAGTATTAAACATTTATCATAAAGAACTAGGTTCATTAGGTTATAAATATCACATGTTCAGAGCACAACCTATCTTCCCCCTTTTGGCATCATCGAAAAGTTGCAAAAAATAATTGTGTGAATCTCATATTTTTAACACTTACTCATGGCAATTTGGGCAACTGCATATGCAATCATGGATTAATAATTAATAATCAACTAAGAATTCAAACTATCAAAATATAGAGATACTGAATCAGAGCAAAAAACATCAAATTTCATTGATAGAGCGAATACGATTCCGCCACAATCCACAAAATAAAACAAAAACAGTTAAAACATGAGCAACAAACAAAAAAATTTGTATCTGCGTCACTGAAAATTCTAGGCAGGCTAGGAAATTAAGGCTTGGAAAAACTGCAGACCTGGTTCATTTAGCCAAGATAGGTGGTTCAGCAGACTTAGAAACAGATGAAGACTTTGCTTTCTTGGGCTTAGGGGTCTGAACCTCTACCTTTGCCATTTTTTCACTTTGATGGACCAGGTCCATCTCATCCACTTCAACAGCCTTAATAGGCTCAACAACCTTTTCTTTCCCTTTTTCCACTTTTTTCTTTTTACTCTCCTCTAAAGCTCTCTTTAACTCGTCCTCACTTTGCTTTAACTTACTCCTTGTAGTTCTTCCTCTTGGAAGAGAAATATCAGAAGACTCAGAAAAAACAACATTTATTTTCTTGCTTTCTCCTGTTATTCCAGACGTTTGAGCTTTAGGAGTTATTTTCTTCTTTGGATTGTAATTATCGCCTAACGTTTTCAGTAGATCCGCCAGGGTTTCCTCAGTAGATGAACCAGGTTCATTTGTGTGCTTTCCTAGATTTACTAACCCTTTTGCAGCTTCTCCTGATTAACTTCCCCCTGCGTTCTTGCTACTTTCTTCCTCCTTTTCGTGCTCAGCACCATAGATAGCCATTTTTACAGATTCTTCCCTTATTCCCCTCTCTTCACTCCTTACTCCCTCTCTCTCCTTTTCTTTTTCTATTTTATTTTTACCTCCTCTCCTTCTTGTCTCAGGCATTTCCACAACTACCACATACCCAACCAGTATGAACCTATTTTCTAAGTTTTCAGCGACCTCAGAAGAAGGTTATGGTACAGAAGCTACCTGTTAAGAATCAGAAGACCCAGTTTCTTCCCCATCAGTCTCCGACTTGAAAGAGTCATCAAAAATATGGGAATGGTTCTGTAAGGGAGGGGATGACTTGAATGAACTTTTAGTTTTGAATTGACGGTTAAGGCTTCCCTAGAATCTTGGTATTTTAATTTGGCGAGGATTCTTATTGAAACGGAACTGGTTCAAAGTCAAATGGATAGGCATTGAAAATATTTTGAGTTTGGGTAGAGTTCTTCTCATGATTTAATTATTAGTATTTCAAAGTGTGCAGAGTGTAGAACATATACCTCGCCTTTCAGATGAACCAGCACGATGAACCAGGTTCATCATATCAGAATTGTCTTGATCAAGCCTCAATTTGAAGAGATAGAAAAAATTTCATTAGTGATCAGTGAGTCATATCAAAACATGGCATAAGAGTATACTTTTTACAGTATGAGAGTGAGCAATTGTTAATCTGATTATTTACACAAATTCCTGATTTTCTAGCCAATAGTTTTTCATTTTTCCTCTTCTTTTTTTCATGTACATTCTGAACTAGTTCAATCAGGTTATCTTAATCATCCCTAATAGTAACCTATTCCTTTCAAAATGCTATCTAATCAGTGCTTTTGTAAAGATATCAGCAATTTGTTTATCAGTAGCACAAAACTCAATAGTGATCAATCCATTCTCATAATTATCCCTTAAAACATAATGTCTAACATCTATGTGCTTAGTTCTTTTGTGATAAACCTATTTTCTTGGTCATACTAATTGCATTAGTGTTTTCACAAAAGATAGGGATAAAACATACATCAATCCCACAATCCATTAATTATTGTTTGATCAACAACATGAGGCACAACATGAGGCAGCAACAATACACTCAGTTTCAGCAGTAGATAAGCCCTCAGAATTTTACCTTTTTGGTGGCCCAAGACACAAGACATGAGCCAATAAAGTGTGTCATACCTGAGGTGCTCTTTCTATCCACAAGAAAAGCTACATAATCAGTATCATCATATCCCACTAAGTTGAAATTACTACCTTATGGATACCATAGACAAAGGTTAGTGGTGTCTTTTAGGTATCTCAAGATCCTCTTGACAGGTGTCAAGTGAGACTCTTTTGGATTTTCCTAGAATCCAGCACAAAGGCCTACACTGAAAACAATGTCAGGTCTGCTAGCAGTGAGATATAACAAAGAGCTAATCATTCCCCTATACATCTTCTGATCAACAGATGAACCGGGTTCATCCATATCCAATTTCGTGGATGTTGCAATAGGAGTGTCAATTTCTTTGGATGTTATTTCCTGGTTTTGTTAATGAGGAATAGGTTCATGGATAGGTTCCCTCGAGTTTTGAGGATCGGTTCCTCTCTAGTCAGTTCCCCCTTTCACGTTGCCCTGGGTGTAAGGACCTGTTCCATCACATGTTCCTTCATGTGATGTTGCTTCAGTCTAGACTGTGGCTTCATCATTTGAGTTTCTTGTCAGTCCAATCTCTTCATCATATTTTTCCTTATCAACCCCAATGATCTCACATTTCTTCCCATTTCCAAAGGAGACATTACCTCCTTTGAGGTTCTCAAGTGAAAGGAACTGGTTCGTGCTTCTTGTCATGTGCTTTGAGCAGCCACTATCCATGTACCATATTTGGTTGCTCCTCTTCACTTGAACCTTCAAAAGGAAATCAGGGGTTAGTCTTAGGAACCCAAACTAGTTTGGGTCCCTTTCTATAGGCAAAAGGATAAATCAAATTCTTTTTATCCCAACCTGGCAGCCTATTTTTTTCCTAGAACAAAATTTTTGTTCTTCTGACTTGCCTTCTCTTTTGTAGTGCATTCACGTTTATAGTGACCAGTATTACCACAGTGTTTGCAAATCTTGTTCTCAGGGGGTGTGAGGTACTTTCCTTTGGGATCCCACTTAGGTGTAGAGTTCCCAAAGCCAAGTCCTCTTCTATTGCTACTATGATGTTTTTGTAGCCATGAAAGTGCATCAGAGGACTTGTTCCATTTACAAGTTCTGTCTAGTTCATTACTAACCTTACCAAGTTCCTCCTTCAACACTATTATTTGTTCATCTTTATTATACAAATCATCCTTTAATTTACCTACATTTTCTTCTAAGATGAGTTGAGAGCTGTCAACTGTCTTCTTACTGGTTCCTAGTTTCAATTTTAGATTTTCAAATTTTAACTCTAGGACATTTGTTTCAAGTGGATGAACCTGGTTCATCAGAGTAGTATCTTCACTAACAGACTCACTTACTCTGAGTTCCAGATTTTTACACTTTGCATTTAACATTACGCGCTCCTTAGACAACTGTTCTTTTTCTTTATTTATTTTTTCAGAATCGTCCATGAAGTCAAGTAACAATTCAGAGAGTTTTTCTTTAGATAGGAACTTAATCTTGTTTTTGAGATGAGATATACTTACCTCTGTTTTTTCACATGATTCCTCATCTAATTCACCCATTTCCATAAGCGCTTGTTCATCTCTATCTTCATCTTCTTCGTCTGAGTTTTCTCCCCAAGCAGCAACCATAACTTTCATTGTGTTTTTCTTAGGATGAACCAGGTCCTTCTTCCGGTTCCTTCGCCCAGATCTTTCCCTTTTCCATTTCACTTCCCAATGAGGACAGTTCTTGATGTGATGATCAGTTTTCCACATTTGTAGCATCCCTCGTTGATGGGCTTTTCTGGAGCCTTTTCCTTGTTGTAGTTTCCACCTCTTGAGATGCCCTTTTTTCTAATGAAAAAGTTTCTGAATTTCTTGGTGATCATGGTCATCTCATCTTCTTCCAGATCTACTCCCTTAGTGATTCTTAATGCCAGACTTCTTTCCTTCTTGTGAGCATCCATCTTCATTGTCTGCCTTCTAAGTTCATAGGCAGTGAGATTTCCAATTAGCTCATCCAGTCTTAGAGTTGTCATGTTCTTGGATTCATGAATTTCAGTAATCTTACTTTCCCAAGAGATTGGCAGAATCCTTGTCAAAATATTCTCAACCTTGTTTTCTTCAAGAATCGTCCTTCCAAGAGATTTTAGTTCATTTGTCAGAGTAGTGAACCTTGTATACATCTCTTGGATGGTCTCTCCTTCCTTCATAGAGAAATTCTCATATTGAGAATATAGTAATGTACCTCTAGATCTTTTCACCTGAGTAGTTCCTTCATGAGCCACTTGCAGAGTATCCCAAATTTCTTTGGCAGTGGTACAACTTTGAATTCTACTATATTCGTCTGGACCGAGTCCACACACAAGCCACTTCTTGGCCTTAGCATTTTTCTCCCACTTTCTCAAATCCTCAGCGGTGCAGTCAGCTCTAGTCTTTGGTACATCTACACCTTCAACAGTCTTCTTCATGGTGTCCAAGGGACCATCAGTAACTATGTCCCACAGCTCATAGTCTTCACCAATTAGGTGATCCTTCATCTTGTTCTTCCACCAAGAGTAGTACTGTCCATTGAAGAGTGGTGGCCTAATAGTTGATTGTCCTTCCCAGTTTCCAGGCGGTGCACTCATTTTGATCTTCTCCTAAGGTGTTAGCCTCTTTAAGGATAATCTGCTCTGATACCAATTGATGTTTATCTACGTCAATACCACACAAGAGGGGGGTGATTTCTGTAGTGTCCAATTTTCGGGTGCAGTAATTATAAAAGGACCAGGTTCTTCTATGTGTTCCCACTCCTACAGTTTGCGGAATAATAAATGCAGAATTTAAAGAACACAATAATTTTACGTGGAAAACACCTGGCTCAAAAGATGAAAAAACCAGGACCAACTTCCCAGTAGGATTTTCTCCAAACTCTTCACTAAATCAATGATCCAAACAGCATTTACAAAATAAACTCTTTTGTAAACCTAAGGATTAACTCTAACCCTTTGTGGAAAACTAGCCTCTAGCTATTTGCGACAAACTTCAAGTAATTATAAATTGAACACTCAATACCTATTACAATTGCTTCTAGATAAAGCTGAAAGGTACAATTTGTAATCACCTACTACAAATAAACTAGACTAAAAGACAACAGATGGAACTGGTTCTTCTAGATGGTTCAAGTAGCTCCAGATTCGCACTCTCCAATTTGGCTCGAACTGCTTGCAAAATTTCTTCACGAATTTTGCTCTCAATTCTTGATAAATTTCTGCTTTTGTGCGTCTGTCTACAATAAGAACATTTTTGCAATATATGGATTTTCTCCAAACTTTTCACTAAATCAATGAGCCAAACAACATTTACAAAATAAACTCTTTTGTAAACCTAAGGATTAACTCTAACCCTTTGTGGCAAACTAGCCTCTAGCTATTTGCGACAAACTTCAAGTTAACTATAAATTGAACACTCAGTACATATTACAATTGCTTCTAGATAAAGCTGAAAGGTACAATTTGTAATCACCTACTACAAATAAACTAGACTAAAAGACAACAGATGGAACTGGTTCTTCTAGCTGGTTCAAGTAGCTCCAGATTCGCACTCTCCAATTTGGCTCGAACTGCTTGCAAAATTTCTTCACGAATTTTGCTCTCAATTCTTGATAAATTTCTGCTTTTGTGCGTCTATCTACAATAAGAACATTTTGCAATATATATAAGATTTAGTAGATCAGGAATTAACTAGAATCCTAATGCTACTCTTCCTTGGTGAAAGAGTTCCAGTCAAACTCAACTCCTAAATCCTTCCTTATCTTAGATTCTGTTCTTATTGAATAAGGAGTCCTTCTCCAATTTCGTTTTTGCAATCTTTTCGATCAGACGATATCTCAATTTCACTAGAATACGTTTATCTCCTGCATGTGCATCTCATGTGCCTTTGAATCTGCTCGTTTATGTCACCAGTGATGGACCTGGTTCATCTCGGAGTTCCTTTGTCAATCTTCAAAATTATTTCCTTTCTTGGGCCAACAATCACTATGGACCTCGTTGTTGAGCTTCCACAGACTCATAGGAAATTTGACGCAGTTTGGGTTATTGTGGATAGGCTGACCAAATCAGCACATTTCATTCCCGTGGAAAGTACTTATACTTCATAGTGGTTGGCTGAGTTATTTATATTCGGGAGATTGTTCGCCTTCACGGTGTGCCCGTGTCTATCATTTCAGATCGAGGTACGCAGTTTACTTCGCACTTTTAGAGGGCAATTCAGCGTGAGTTGGCTACCCGAGTGGAGTTTAGCACAACTTTTCATCCTCAGACTGATGGGCAGTCCAGCGTACCATTCAGATATCGGAAGATATGCTCCGCACTTGTGTTATTGACTTTGGAGGTTCGTGGGATCAGTTATTACCGTTAGCGGAGTTTGCTTATAATAATAGCTATCAGACGAGCATTCAGATGGCTCTTTATGAGGCATTATATGGTAGATGGTGTAGATCACCAGTTGGATGGTTTGAGCCGGGAGAGGCTCGGTTATTGGGTACAGACTTAGTTCAGGAGGCCTTAGATAAGGTCAAGATTATTCAAGAGAGACTTCGTGCAGCTCAGTCTAGGCAAAAGAGTTATGTCGATCATAATGTTCGTGATGTGGCGTTCATGGTTGGAGAAAACGTATCGCTTCGTGTGTCGCCCATGAAGGGTGTTATGATATTTGGAAAGAAGGGCAAGTCGAGCCCTAGGTATATCGAGCCTTTTGAGATTCTCGATAGAGTGGGAGAGGTAGCTTATAGACTTGCGTTACCTCCAGGGTTATCCTCAATTCATCCAGTATTCCATGTGTCTATGCTCCGGGAATATCATGGTGACCCGTCCCACGTGTTAGATTTCAGCTCCGTCCAATTGGACAAGGACTTGACTTATGAGGAAGAGCCGGTAGCCATTTTAGACCGGCAAGTTCGTCAGTTGAGGTCTAAGATTTATCCTTCATTTCAAGTGTAGTAGAAAGGTAAGACCGTTGAGGCAGCTACTTGGGAGTCCAAGTCGGACATGCTAAGTAAATATTCACTCTTGTTCGCTAATTCAGGTATCCTTCTATGTCCGTTCGAGGACGAACGTTTGTTTTAGAGGTGGAGATTGTGATGAACCATGGCGGCATTCTATGAATTTAGACTCCGTCACATGATTATTATCCATAAAAGACTAATTTTAAATACCTCGATTTGCGTGCGCAGTTCGGGCGTGAAACCGGGAAGTTTTTATGTTAAAATATGAGAAATAGTAATTTCTAGAGTTAAATTTGATTATAGTTGACTTTGGTCAACATTTTGAGTAAACAGACCCGGATCTGTGTTCCGACGATCCCAGGAGGTCCGAGGTAAAATATGGGACTTGGGTGTATGCCTGAAAATGAATTCCGAGGTCCCAAGCCTTAGAAAACAATTTTTGAAGAAAATTATTCTGCTGGTTAATTCAAGAAATAAAGAAATAAAATAATATGTGAATATATGATATCGGGCCCGTATTTTGGTTCCGGATCCCATAACAAGTTTGTTATGTTATGTAAGTCCTATCTATGAAGTTTCATGAGAATCGGAGTTGATTTGATGTAATTCGGACATCCGGTTGAAAAGTTGGAAAAGTTGAGTGTTCTTGAGAAAACCATGAGTTTTGAGGTTAAATTTGTAGATTTTGATGATTTGATTGCACTATCAAGTCCGTATGATGTTTTTAGACTTGCGTGCATGTTTGGTTTGAAGCCCCGAGAGCTTGAGTGAGTTTCAAATAAGTTTAGGCTATGTTGTGCTTGTTTTAATGTTTCATCGTTGTTTCTTCAATCATAAATGATATCATATTAAGCAAATAAACTCCAAATTCAGTTTTTATTGAACCATTAGATCTGTATCGTAATTATAGAGCCATAGAAAAAAGAATCATCAAATTTGAACATCGTATGAGGAAGTTATGCTCATTTTCGTGTCGGGAAAATAATGCTGGTTTTCTGGTGTGCCCAGTTCGCAAATGCGACTTTTTCCAAGCTTCCTCTTGTTTGCAATTGTGAAGTATTTCTTCGCTTTTGCGAGGGTCGCAAATGCGACTTCTGCAACCTGTTAAGTAAGATTTTAAATGGGATTTTTACCCATTTTTCAATTTTCTCAAACCCTAAACCTCCATAGGAGATTTTCCAAAGACCCAAACTTTTCCAAATCATTGGTAAATGATCTCTAACTAATTTCTTTCAATTTCTAACAGCTTTTAACAATGATTTCAACCAAAAATCTAGAGTTTTTATGGTAAAATTTTGGTTTTTGGGTAGAACTTAGGAATTTCAAATTTTGGGGAATTGGACCTCGAATTGAGGTCGGATTCGAATACCAATTATATATTCGTGCTCGGGGGAGATTGGGTAAACGGGTTTTGGTCCGAACCTCGAGTTTAGACCAAGCGGGCCCGGAGTCGATTTTTGAAATTGAATAGGAAAACTTAGGAAAATCATTGCCTTTCAATAAAGATGATTCCTTTAAGCTATGATTGATAACATTGAACAAATTGTGATTAGATTCGAGCGGATTAGAAGCAAATTCTAAAGGAAAAGCTGTAATTGAGCAGTGAGTGGCCTGCAAAATTGAGGTAAGTGTTTGGTCTAACTTTGACTTCAGGGAATAGGAATCCCCACTTGTTTGCTATGTGAAATGCATGGGCGTGGTGTATAAGTGAGGTGACGAGTATCTGTGCACCACCAAATATGCCGGTTAAGCATGGACCCTTTCCCCTTCCCAACTTAATTGATTCTTATCTTAATTGTTCTATGTCCAATTGTCCATTATTGTTTCTATGACTACTTGACCTTGTTATTTTATTGTTAGATATTGTTGTGGTTATTTTGGAAAGAGTATTGGCTGTTTTAGCTAGATTTCTTGTGGTACAAAACGGCTTAGCGGTTTGGCATTGTTTTTACGAATTATATATATATATATATATATATATATATATGTTCCCGTTGGTTTCATTTTCAATAATATTGAGGAAGTGATGAGGAATGCAGTTTAACTGTTTTATGATTGTCGAGGTTTACGTGGTTATTTGGTTTCAATTGATTGTTGCCAATTGTTGTGTCAAGTGTATTAAATTGGTTGTTCTCTTGATTTTATCATGGTACATAAATACTGAGATGGGTTTACAGTGTTACGGTATTTACATATATTCTGGTTGATTTTATTGTGAAATGATATTGGTTGAAGCTTACGAGCTATACTGTTTTCTGTTTGAAATTTGTTGAAATAAAAGTGTTGTGAAAGGCTTGGCCTGAACTGTGAAAGTTTTTGATGAATAAACAAAATTGGTGTGATAAGGGGGGATAATTGGTTGTGATATTGTGAATGGGTGGGATCGGGTTGCACGCCGCAAAAAGACAATGATAAGGGAGAATATGCATGTTTTACTGTTTATAAAATAAAGGCTGGAGCACTCATTGTTTTATTGTCATTATTTCATACTCTGTTTTTACTATTACTTTAAAGTGAAACTTGTTCTGTTTACAATTTGTCGAGACATAAATATTGTGAAAGGCTTTGACGTGAAAGGCTGTGATAAGGGTGGATAATTGATTGTGATACGGGTGAATAAATTGATATGATATGTCTGGTGGGATCCGGTTGCACGCCGCAATAAAGAGCAATAAGGAAGGACAATTATATTTTTATTGATTTTCAAAGAAAAACCAAGATCTGAAAACTACCATTTTATATTACTATTTTTCATATTTTGGCACTACTTTTATTTAAAGTTAAAGTTTGAAAACTTGGAAATCATTTGAGAGGTTGTTATAGCTGAGGCCTGGAAAAGGCGGCTGAGTTATTTCATTATTGTTGCAGTACTTAATTATTTGTTTAGATTTCCTTCTTGCTTTAAATTTAATGTCTCAGTTATATTTTTCTTGTTCGTGTAGAATTATTTTGTTGCGTTATTGTATATACTATTGTCACAGGTTATATGTTGTTAATGCCCCGCCGTAGCCTCATCACTAATTCGCCGAGGTTAGGCTCGGTACTTACTCAGTACATGGGGTCGGTTGTACTGATACTACACTCTGCACTCTTTTGTGCAGATCCAGATACTAGCCAGCAGTAGAGATTTTTAGAGCAACCATTTATTTATTCAGAGACACGAGGTATATCTGCCGGCGTTCGCAGATCCCGAGAGTCTTCTCTTATTTTTGTAAAACGATTTTAATATATTCAGAACAGTTACATTTTTTCGTTCAACCCATTATTTGTACTATTCTTTAGTAGTTCATGAATTGTGACCCTAGGTAGTCTTAGAGTTACTTATCTACTTAGTTCGTGGTTCGTTTAATTTAATTGCTTCTTCTTTTATATTTGGAGTATCTCATTAGAAACTATTTAAATTAAGTTACTTTTAATTTATTTATTTATGCTTAAGTAAATAATCAAAGGAAATTAGTTAATCGAATTCTAACATTGGCTTACCTAGCAAGTGTGGTGTTAGGCGCCATCCTGATCTGGGTCGTGACATTTTCTTAATATATATTTGTTTCCTTTTATTTCTTGCTCAATATAAATATCATAAATGAAAGAAATGTAAGCACTAACAAATACAAGTAAGAAAATCATCTATGAAAAATGGAAAAAAAAAAGAAGAACAAATACATAATTTACACGAAGTAAATAGAAAAATCAACTTGCATGAAATAAATATATTCTATAATATATTATATTCTTTATAATTTTTTTCGTCCTATACGATATTGTTAGTTTTGTTATTTACTCCTATTTCAATTATATTAACTTCTTAATTTTAGTGTTTAATTAGATTATGATAGTTATTAAGTTATTAAAATAGTATTAGACCATTAAATATATAACTTTTTTATTTATCTTTACTAAGGATAATTAGGGATCAATCTACATAGATACAAACATATTGTCTAATTTTGATATTGCTTGTTCATATCTAACTAAAATTAAATACATATTTATTAAATTGTATAGAAATTAAAAGTATAAATTTTTAATATGAATTATATATACTACGTAGTTAGTTTTATTATACAATCTTATATCAATCATACTAAAATCCTATTTTTTTGGAGTGAAACCATAATAGTATCGAATTATGTAAATATTATAAAATATCAAATTATAGCCACAAGAGAAAAACGATCCTCTTCATCTATCTTTATCATATTTAATTCTCAATTCTTTTATTCAATGTATAATTAATTTATGACAATTACAAACTTATTAAGATAGTAAATCACTATCACATATTTTTAACACACTCTCTCTCTCTCTCTCTCTCTCTATATATATATATATATATATATATATATATATATATATATAAAGAAGTGCAAGTGTAGCATCAGTACATGGGGTTGTAAGTGCCGAGCCTAACCTCGGCGAAATAGTGACGAGGCTAGGACACGACAACAAATAACACTTGTGCAACTCAATAATATAACAAGAAATAATGATAGAAAATAAGCAAGTAAATACAATAACGGGGGAGAACATGCTTGGGATAAAGGGCAACAACTAACTGAAACAACGGAACAAAGAACAATTGAAATGTATAAATAACAACATGAGTTAACAGCTCTGAACAAGTAAATAAACAGAAACGACACGGCATGTTCCCTCGTGCATAGCCTCACAATCGCTCAGCACGGAATGTCCCCTCGTGCATAAATAAATAATCACTCGGCACGGAATGTCCCCTCGTGTATAACCTCACAATCACTCGGCACGGAATGTCCCCTCGTGTATAAATAATCACTTAGCACGGAATATTCCCTCGTGCATAAATAATAATCACTCGGCACAGAATGTCCCCTCGTGCATTAATAAATAAATAATCACTCGGCACAGAATGTCCCCTCGTGCATAACCTCACAATAGCTCGGCACGGAATGTCCCCTCGTGCATAACATATATGAAAGCAACAATTGACAGGAAAGACAATAATAAGAAACCTCAAATTTACAGAACTAATCAACAAGGATTCTACCGTCCCGGCAAGGGACTCAACTATAACCAATCTCATTCGGAAGTATAAATTAACAAATAATCCTCAACCGAACGAATAATCAATAACATCCTATTTCATGAATTAACCTCAATGTATCACTTACAGAATGACAGTTAGTTCATTACACAGAGAATATCAAAGAATACTATGTAAATCATCAAGTTCGACTCACGGGCATGCTCGACCACAACATATAGGTACCCGTCACCTCACCTATACGTTGGACATGGAATAACACATAGCAAATAAGGCTCTATACCTATTCCCTCAAGATAAGGTTAGGCCAAACACTTACCTCGGCTCCATGAATGCAAAACCAAGCCTCTAGCACCGTTTTTCCTCTCGAACTCGACTCCGGGACGATCGTATCTAGACATAATCGACTCAATAACATCAATAATTACTCAACAATTCAATTCCAAATCCTAATTATAGATTTCCCCAACATTCTTCCTAAAATTCGACCCCGGGCCCGCTTGGTCCAAACACGAGGTTCGGACCAAAACCCGATCACCCATTCCCCCACGAGCCCAATAATACAATTTGTTTTGAAATCCGACCCCAAAACAAGGTTGAATTCCCAAAAATTTAAAAAGCCCTAACTCTACCCAAAACCCCAATTTCTACCCTTTAATTCCATTATTTTAGGCCTAGAATCTAATAATAGTTGATGAAAATGGAAGAAAACGAGTTAAAGATCACTTATCTAAAAGGTTATGGTGATGGAGTTCTTCAAAATTTGTCCAAAGAGGTGTGGAGAAGAAGAAGGTAGTAGAAAAATGTGAAATCCCGTATTAACATTCTGTTTTTGGACCTTTTTAAATAATTGGGTGAATTAATGCGATCGCGGGAAGGTGAGTGCGATCGCATAGAGGTTTGAGTTATGGGCACTGCGATCGCGGAATAGGGGTTGCGATCGCGTAAAGTTCCTGGGCTTAGGATTCGCGACCGCGGGCTGGTAGGTGCGACCGCAGAGAATAACTACCCCCCCCCCTCTCACACTACACTATGCGATCACGGGGAAACCTATGCGATCGCATAGTGTTTGACACCAGATACATCATTTTACGCCAGATTTCCATCACTTTAGCACTCCGACACCTACCCGAAACTCACCCGAGCCCTCGGGGCTCAAAACCAAATATACACACAACCTCATAAACATCCTACGGACCTATTCAAGTAATTAAACCACCAAAACAATATCATAAACATCGAATTAAACCTCATAATCTATAGAATTTCTCAAGAACTTCATAACTTTCAAAATTTCTATTCTTAGTCTGAATCACATCAAACTGAGTCCATTTCTTACCAAATTTCACATATAACTCACATAAGACATATTTAACCTGTTCCGGGCCCCGGAACCATAATACGAGTCCGGTAACACTGGTTTCACATCAAAGTTCATTTTCAGAAAGCCTTTATATTTTTCAAAAATCAATTTTCTCTAAAAATTCATTTCTCGGACTCAGGACCTCGGAATTCGATTCCGGGCATACGCCCAAGTCCCATATTTTCCTACAGACCTTATGGAACCGTCAAATCACGGGTCCGGGTCCGTTTACCAAAAATGTTGACCAAAGTCAACTTTATTCAATTAATTACCATAAATTCAACATTTATCAGTTTTCCATATAAAAGCTTCCCGGCTACGCGCCCGGGCTGTGCACGCACATCGAGGTGAGATAAACAGAGGCTTTTGAGGTCTCGGAACACAGATTTAGTTAAAATTACACAGAATGACCTTTTGGGTCATCACAATCTCCACCTCTAAAACAAACGTTCGTCCTCGAATGGACATAGAAAGGTACCTGAATCGGGGAAAAGATGGGGATATCGTCTCCACATATCGAAATCGGACTCCCGGGTAGCTGCCTCAACAGGCTGACCTCTCTACTGAACACGAATCGAAGGATAACTCTTCGATCTCAACTGACGAACCTGCCGAGCTAAAATGGCTACAGGCTCCTCCTCATAAGACAAATCCTTGTCCAACTGGACACCACTGAAGTCAAGTACATGAGATGGATCCGCAATATACCTCCGAAGCATAGATACGTGAAACACCGGGTGCACAACTGATAAACTCGGTGGTAAGGCAAGCCTGTAGGCCACCTCTCCTACCTTATCTAGAATCTTAAATGGACCAATGTACCTAGGTCTCAACTTGCCCTTCTTTCCGAACCTCATCATGCCCTTCATGGGCGACACCCAAAGAAATACCCGGTCTCCTATCATAAATGTCAAATCTCGAACTCTGTGATCCTCATAACTCTTCTGCCTGGACTGAGCTGTATGAAGCCTATCCTAAATGATCTTCACCTTGTCCAAGGCATCCTGGACTAACTCAGAACCCAACAATCTAGCCTCTCCCAACTCGAACCACCCAACTGGCGATCGACATCGCCTATCATACAACGCCTCATACGGAGCCATCTGAATGTCGACTGATAGTTGTTGTTGTAGGCAAACTCAGCTAAAGGCAAGAACTGTACCCATGAACCTCCACAGTCGATGACACACGCTCGTAACATATCCTCCAAGATTTGAATAGTATGCTCAGACTTTCCGTCCGTCTGAGGATGAAATGTTGTGCTCAAATCAACTCGTGTGCCCAACTCACGCTGAAATGCTCTCCAGAAATAGGAGGTAAACTGAGTACCTCGGTCTGAAATAATGGATACGGGCACACCATGCAATCGAACAATCTCTCTCATATAGATCTTTGCCAACTTCTCTGAAGAATACGAAACCGATACAGGGATGAAGTGCGCTGACTTGGTCATCCTATCCACAATGACCCACACTGCGTCAAACATCCTCTGAGTCCGTGGGAGTCCAACCACAAAATCCATGGTGATACGCTCCCACTTCCACTCGGGAAACTCAATCTGATGCATCAAACCACCGGGTCTCTAGTGCTCGTACTTAACCTGCTGACAGTTCAAGCACCGAGCTACATACACTACAATATCCTTCTTCATCCTCCGCCACCAATAATGTTGTCGCAAGTCCTGGTACATCTTAGCGGTGCCCGGATGAATGGAATAACGGGAACTATGGGCCTCCTGCAATATCAACTCACGAATACCATCAACATCAGGCACACAAATACGACCCTGCATCCTCAGAACTCCCTCATCATCAACTGTCACCTGCTTGGCACCTCCATGCCGGACCGTATCTCTAAGAACACATAAATGACGATCATCATACTGTCTAGCCCGAATATGATCATACAATGAAGAACATGCCACAATATGGGCCAAAACACTATCAGTCTCAGAAACCTCCAATCTCACAAACCGGTTGGCCTTCCCCGGATGATATAAGATGGTAATATCACAATCCTTTAACATCTCTAACCATCTCCTCTGCCTCATATTCAACTCTTTCTGCTTGAACAGGTACTGCAAACTCTTATCATCTGTGAAAACCTCACAGGACACACCATACAAATAATGCCTCTAGATCTTTAACGCATGAACAATAACTGCTAACTCCAAATCGTGAAATAGATAGTTCTTCTCATGAACCTTCAACTAACATGAAACATGAACTATAACCTTGCCATCCTGCATTAACACTGCACCAAGTCCAACCCGTGAAGCATCACAATACACGGTATAAGGCCATGAACATGTAGGCAAAACTAACACTGGTGCCGTGGTAAAGGCTGTCTTGAGCTTCTCAAAGCTCGCCTCACTCTCATCAGACCACCTGAATTGGGCACCCTTTTGAGTCAACCTGGTCATCGGGGCTGCGACAGATGAAAAGCCCTCCACAAATTGGCGATAATAACCTCCTAAGCCTAAGAAGCTCTAAATCTCTGTAGCTGAGGTGGGTCTAGGCCAATCTCTGACTGCTGAAATCTTCTTGGGATCCATATGAATACCCTCTATCGACACCACATGACCCAAAAATGCTACCGAACGCAACCAGAACTCACACTTAGAAAATTTGGCATACAACTGACTATCCCTCATAGTCTGGAGGACGACTCTAAGGTGTCTCTCGTGATCCTCTCGGCTGTGAGAGTATATCAAAATATCATCAATGAAAACAATAACGAATGAGTCACAACAGGGGCTAAACACTCGGTTCATCAACTCCATAAAACCAGCAGGGGCATTAGTCAACCCAAATGACATCACCAAGAACTCACAATGCCCATACCGAGTGCGAAAGGCTGTCTTAGGGACATCAGACGCCCTAATCCTTAGCTGATGGTAACCAGATCTCAAATCTATCTTGGAAAACACTGTAGCACCCTGAAGCTGGTCAAATAGATCATCAATCCTCGGCAACAGATTTTTATTCTTAATAGTAACCTTGTTCAACTGCCGGTAGTCAATACACATCCCCGTTGAGCCATCTTTCTTCTTAACAAACAATACTGGAGCACCCCAAGGAGAAACACTAGGCCTAATAAAGCCTTTATCCAACAAATCCTGCAACTGATCCTTGAACTCTGGCAGGGCCATACGATACGGCGGAGTAGAAATTGGCTGAGTGCCCGGAGCCAACTCAATGCAAAAATCAATATCCCTGTCGGGTGGCATACCCGGGAGGTCAGCAGGGAATACCCCTGGAAACTCACGAACCACGGGCACAGACACCATAGAAGGAACCTCAGTACTAGAATCACGAACATAGGCCAAATAGGCCAAACAACTCTTCTCGACCATGCGCCGAGCCTTCATATATGAAACAACTCTACCGGAAGAATGACTAGGAGTCCCTCTCTACTCCAAGCGAGGTACTCCTGGCAAGGCCAAGGTCACTATCTTGGCATGACAGTCCAGAATAACATTATAGGGGGATAACCAATCCTCCCCAATATAACGTCAAAGTCAACCATATCAAGAAGCAAAAGATCTACCTTAGTCTCCAGACCACCAATAGCCACTAAGCATGAACGGTACACTCGATCTACCACAATAGAATCACCCACCGGTGTAGACACATATACAGAAGTACTCAGTGAATCACGGGGCATACTTAGATAAGGGGGAAAATATGAAGATACATAGGAGAAAGTAGACCCCGGATCAAATAAAATCGAAGCATCTCGACTGCAAACTGAAACCGTACCTATAATAACTGCATCAGAGGCCTCAACCTCAGGCCTAGCAGGAATGCATAGCATCGGGGCAGAGCCTCTCCAACCTGAATATCTCTGGGTCGACCTACAACGGGCTGACCTCTACCTCTCGTGGCCTGTCCTCCACCTTTATTAGTCTGACCTCCACCTTTGGCACCACGACCACCACCCCTAGCTCGCTGATGGGGCGGGTGTGCACTTGATGCGGGAACTAGAGAACGGGAACCCTGATACTGAGGACCACCAAAACCTCGGGGGAAAAACCTAAAAATATGCCCCGTACCACCGCAAGTGAAGCAAGACCTCGGCTGTTGAGAATAGTGACCCTAGAACTATCCCTGACGACCAGAATGACCACCCTGAAAGCTTTGAATCCGTGGTGCATTGATGGCAGCTGATGGTGCACTGCAGGATACTTGAAGTGCTAACTGGTAAGGCCTAGGAGGATGCCCTCTGCCAAGGGAATCTCTGCCTCCAGATGAGGCACCACTGAACCGGCCGAAATGATGAGATCTCTTGTCAGACTCCTGACCACCGCCCTGTGATAAGACCATCTCAATACGCCTGGCCACATCGGCCGCATCCTGAAAAGAGATATCAGTAAATGTCTCCCTGGCCATCTGAAGTCTGATAGGCTGATCTAGACCCTCGATAAACCTCTGTACCCTCTCACGATCAGTGGGGAGT
The DNA here is from genome assembly GCA_005239495.1 of Nicotiana undulata. NCBI lineage: Eukaryota > Viridiplantae > Streptophyta > Magnoliopsida > Solanales > Solanaceae > Nicotiana > Nicotiana undulata. The sequence goes on from ML276074.1 coordinate 84,402, forward strand.
ATCATGATAGCATGTCGGTCCAGAGTGATGAACCTGGTCTCATACTGTGTAACAGTCACAGATCCCTACTGGAGACGCTCAAACTGCCTCCGAAGATCCTCCCTCTGAGTAAATGGAAGAAACTTCCCCAAGAACAACTCGAAGAACTGAGCCCAAGTCAAAGGCGCAGACCCAGCTGGTCTGGTCAAGCAATAGTCTCTCCACCAAGTCTTGGCGGTACCAGAAAGACGAAAAGTAGTAAAATCGACCCCATTGATCTCCACAATGCCCATGTTACGAAGAACCTCATAACAACTGTCCAAGTAATCCTGGGGATCCTCTTATGGTGAACCAATAAAGTAGTAGGAAATAGCTTGGTAAACCGATCCAATCTCCATAGGGCATCAGCATACATGGCTGCTCCATCGACTGCCGGTGCTACAATACCCTGCTGAGCTGCTCTAGCTGTCTGAGGTGCTGGAGTCTGGAACTGAGTGGCTAACTGCTCTGGTGTGCGAGTAGCAGTAGTATGGGCCCCTCCCCCAACCTGAGAGACGGCTGGTGCAGTAGGAAAAAGGTCATCCTGAGCCACGCTCTCCATAAGTCCCACTAAGCGGACAAGAGCGTCCTGAAGAACCGGGGTGGCAATGAACCCCTCTGGGACCTGAGCTGGTCCGACTGGAACCGTCTGAGCAGGAACCTCACTGGCAAAGTCTACATGTGGGTCCTCTACTGGGGTTGCTGCTCTAGGCTGAGCCCTGCCCCTACCTCGGCCTCTAGCACGTCCTTGGTGTCGCGCCCCCCTTTTTCCCCTTAGCGGAGATTGGGTTCATGACATTATGACAACTCCTTTTGAAGGGGGTTAAAAAAAAGAGTCTCCACCTAATGATTTTAAGGTGCGTTAGGGCACCTAGAGTAATTAACTCATGAGACTAGTTTGCATTATCAGAGATTGGGTAAGGGCTTAAAATTATCCCGAGGGGAAGCTATTAGGAACCCCTCAGGATCCACAATTGTGGTTCCCGGCCAAATAGTTTTTGTGAATTTGTACAATAAGCAAATAACAAGTAAAGGCTCAAGTAAGAGGGGATTTCAAATAAGCGTTGAAGTTATTAAATTTCGAAAGAACTAATAAAAGCATTTGAGAGAAAAGATATCCTAGGTTTGAAACAATATGGATCACATCAATGCAATACCCGATAGACACTCCTCAGAGAGGGGCTACACGTGGTATTAGCGCACCGGTCATCAAATCCATATTATGCCCTTTCCCACCCCGTGAAGGTAATTAAACGTGTGTTGGTCACGAACTCTATTGTGTGCTATTACCCGTCCCATCATATCAGTCCCGGAGGAGGCTAGGACTACTATCCTAAAAGGAGGTACTAGGCTGACCCCTAGGTTTAAAGGACAAGATTCTAAGCGACAAGCAAAGACAATTAGGACTGCAAATAAGGGGAAAACAAATAAGAGCATATATGAGGCCCAAGAATTCCTCCACAGGTTATGCACATAATTAACACGACTCAAACACAAGTAAGGCCTTTTTAACTTCAGAACCTAAGGCATGATATCTAGGCGAGAATGCAATAGCGAGGCAGTTTTATTATTGAATTTTAGAGAAGGAATTTTACCAATTCCTGACTACTGATTTTAACCTGTTATTAGTCAAACAATATGTATAAAGGAATATATATACTTTCAATTCTTAACAGATTTAGCACCTAAAGGCTTGCCTAGGCGTACTGATTGCCATAAAAATTTGCTCAAGTCCTACTGTTCTAGGCGCCCAGATTTTAGGAAAATAATTAGCAAATATAAGTGAGTCTGTTTCAATCCTTAACTAGGCTAGGGGATGCTTAGACGAATACGAATTTAGTCCTAGGAGGCATGATATCTAATGCAAAATGATGCAAGACCTAAGCAGGATATTCTAAATGCATGAATTACACATAGTTTCGAGATAGGCAAAATGACAGTTTTAATCGTTGTTTACCTAAAGCAGGATCTCAATAGCATGGTAAGATAGGATCGCAATTTTGTTAACACGTTCGTTCTAAGGTGAGATTTTAGATCACATTTCAGACTACATAGCCAGAATCACATGGTAGCAATTTTGTTTATTATCCCTATGGTAGGATTTCTAAGTGACATTTTAGAATATGAAACATGAGCAGAAATATTGTGATAGCCATTTTTGTTATTGTTATTCACCCTATAAACAGGATTTCTAAGTGTAATGAGATGTTGAATGCAGTATAGCTGAGCAATATGATATGTATGGCATGCTTGTTGTACCTAGACATGGTTACTATTGCACATATAGGGAAAGTAAACCTATAGGCATGATTTCTACCCGTACATATACTATAGCATGCATATTCCCACCCGTTTTCACTATCCAACCCCAAATATTTGTTTACAAATTATTACAGACCAGAAATCATAAATTACATAACCAAAAGAAAAATAAGAAGTTATTTCTATAGGGAGCCTTCATTTAGGCCCAGATCCTCCAACCTTAATGCCTTTAGTGCTTCATAGCCTTTCATAGTCCGGGTGTGTCAAATTTCCCTAAGGACCTCAGGGGCTCCCGGGCAATGCTCACACCCATACATAGTCACCAAGAGTTAAACATGTGCAGTGGGGAAATACCGGCCTCAGTGTGTCAAAGTTCCGAAGGAACTCATGAGGTGCCCAAAGCAGTGCTCACACTGAGGGGGTGGAACTTAAGAATCTAGGAATAAAGTGAATTGCCAGGGGTGAGTTTGAAAGGTTTTGAAAGGGATTTAATAGGAAAGACAGCTTTAAACGGGAAAGATTAGTTAAAGATAAGTTTTGGAAAAAAAAAGGTAGTAGAAGATTTTATGCAATGAGAATAGTTTTGAAAATGGTAAGGCATCCAGAACAAACAACACATACAGAACAAATACTAAGATAAATTCAACAACCACACGCAGGGTAATGGGGGATAGGGGGACAAATATGAAGCATATAAGTGTAAGCACACAGTAGGTAGACTCACACACGAATTCAGAATCAGAGAGATCCACAGGGGTTCAAAGTTCTAAGGTATAATAGGCATTTCAAAACTACACAGGAACAAAGCAATCACAAAATGCAGGCTGCATTACCACTCAGAGGTCTAGACTATCATCGGGGAAACATTGAAGTAGAACCTAAAAGGGATATAAATATGTTGAGTCTAAGGGAGGGGACACATTCAGGGACATGTTAATAGGTCATGAAAGCAGACATATTAATTGCAAGTTTAACATCAGAACCATAGGTAAAAGCAAGCTTGGAACATGATGAATTGCAATAATAAGAGAATCATGTTGTTTTTGAGGCTTGAATTGAAATAAAGACATACCAGTAGAGGAAATGGTAGACACAGAATGAGCAAGAGATAGCACAATAGTTAGATTAGGCGTGTGGACGGCTAACAATAAACAGTAGCAAGTAGCACAAAAGAAGCAGAGAGTTTAGGTGTAAGAGAGATAGCTTTGAATCACAAGTGTTCCTCTGTCGAGTCTGTCCTAAAGAGAGCCTATATATAACAGTTTGAAGGCTAGGTAAATAAGGTAGGAGTCCTATTGTCCAGTAATCATGGAACTCAGAATCAATTAGTGCAATAATCAGTACAAGTACTCCCTTAATTAAGGGAGTTAACTTCAAACGGTAATAGGCAGATAACAAATAAGGAAAGAGATCAGTGTATAAATAAGGAAATAAGTATAGAACATGTAACTAGGGCTAGGTTCAGAAAGTTTTAATTAAGGAAACAATGTTAAGGATCAGTAAATATTGTAGTCAATCACACAATAAAGCAGGAAAATAATTCCAAGGTCGGAAATCAGTAAAGGGTATCAATCACAGGGATCAGGGATCAGGGATCCAAAATTAGTACTAATTAAGGGAAAGCCTTATGTATTTAAGGATACATGGAGAATCAGTAGAGAATATCATGTGAAAAATCAGTATAGTACTACTCACAATCATTCAGGGATTCAAAAATCTCAAAGATGATACTGATTCAAGCAGGATAAACACACATTAGGCAAGGAGAAATAGAATCCAAGATCCAATAGCATAGCAAAGTAATAATCACATAGAATCAGGGATTCAGACCAACACATATGACAATATGAGCATGAGTGCAACAAACAACTAATAGACAAAAAATCAGAATCACAAGTGTAATCGTGATATAAGTAAGAGGTGAATAGTTAGAAACCCTAATAAGTACGATAGGGTAAAATCACAAGGAGAGTCAGGGATTACTCATGGGGAAACATACACACATACAAATCGAAAGAGCAAATCAATAAAGACATACTCAGAATTTAGAATACAGTGTTAAAACTAAAGTTTTAACATAATAAATCGTGATAAGAAAATGATATCTAACAAAACCGTTTGAGCATATGAGCAAAACCATTTAAACTTTGAGGAAATCGTTTTTGAAGAAAAGGTTTTAAAAACCCTAAGTGAAAACCTGCTTGAAAGATAGAAAACTTTAAGGAAAACATCATAGTGACTCGTAATAGGCACGGATCTAGTGTAGATCTAAGAGAATAGGAAGTTTCAAATATTAGGGTTTTACAGAAAACCTCAGAGAAGACGAAAAGAACCTCGAACAGCACTGGCTCGAGCCTCAAAGGTCATAGACCTTTCTCGAAGTCAAGCTTTTGGAGGCTTGAAGTAAACAGGGGCACCATGGGTGTAAGCAGACAGGTTATCGCCCTTTGAGGACCTTAGGGATGACGTTACCGGCATAGGAGAGCCATGAGAGGCAAAAGGGGTGAAGGTTTCAAGGTCTCCGGCAAAGGGATGGCCGGAGAAGGTGAGGGGTTCATCGGAACCTGAAGAGACAGAAGTCTCTCGAAGAGACTAGAGAGAGAGAGAGGAGAGTAAAGAGATGTGAGACGAATGGGAACATGAGAGGGGTCGGGGGGTTTGGTTAGGGGTTAATTATGGTAAAACCAATCTGGGTCGTTGATTTAATTTGATCAACGACTCAGATTGGTTGTGGGGTTGGGCCGGGTAAGAATTTGGGTTTTGGCCTGGGTCAAGTGGGTTACATAAATCAGGTGGGTTGGTTTAGAATTAGGCTATAATTTAAATAAATGTGGCTAGTTGTTAAATACTCATTAAATAGATAACTAATTAATAAAAATAGCTAATAATTGTATAAAAAATGAGATTAATGCTAAGTAAGTAAAATTTAAGGTAATTGGCTAATATAAAAATATAAAACGACTAAATTTGGAATTAAAATAGCATAAGTGCACAATTAGGCCATAGTCGCAAAATTAGTGTAATTATAGCTAAATAATGCCTAATCAATAATTTGTGAAATAATTAAATACTAATAGGGTCAAAAATAATACATTGAGCTGGGAAGCGCTTTAAAATTATTTATAATACAACTTATGAATAATTATTGAATATAAAGTACTAAAGAAATAGGAAAATAAATTGATAAAAATATGAACAATTATGGGAAAATACCATTCGTTATGAAAAGTGATTTTGAATGTAATATGCAAGTTTGAAAATAATTTTGAGAAAAAATTGGGTAACAACACTCGTCCTCGGCCCCTCATAGGAGCTGCAATAGGAGGATCGGGCTGCTGATCGGTAGATGAGGAAGCACGCGTTCTCGCCATCTGCGAGAGAATATAATAGAAACTCAATTAGCATTTAGAATTCAAATCGCATGACAGAGAAGAAGAAAAAGTGAATTTATTCCTAACTTTGCAGCCTCTGGGGATAAGTACAGACGTCTCCGTACCGATCCTTCAGACTCGACCAAGTTTGTCCGTGAATTGTGAGACCTAAGCAACCTAGAGCTTTGATACCAACTTGTCACGACCCGAGATCCCACCTTCAGGCCGTGATGGCGTCTAACGTTGAACCCGCTAGACAAGCCAACGTTTAATTGAGTTTACTTGTTTACACTTGAAATAACAACAATAACTAGAGCAAATATGATTAAAGAATGCGGAAGCTAAGAATTCATCAACTTAATATAATAAATATTACGAAATATCCGTACATAATCCCCCAAAATCGGTGTCACAATTACACGGACAGTCTAAGATTTCACTAAATACAATGGTCTGAAATAAGTGAATACAATTGTCTTGAAATTACATGATAAGACAAAAAATGAGAAAAAGGATAAGAGGAGACGCCAAGGCCTGCGAACACCTGCAGGACTACCTTAGTGTCACCGTGGACTGAAGAATACTCCCTCGCTCAGTTTCCACTGGGTCCGGCGCTGTAATCTGCACAACATAAAGAAGTGTAGGTGTAGCATCAGTATAACCGACTCCATGTATTGAGTAAGTGCCGAGCCTAACCTCGGCGAAGTAGTGACGAGGCTAGGACACGACAACAAATAACACCTATGCAACTCAATAATATAACAGGAAATAATGACAAGAAATAAGCAAGTAAATACAATAACGGGGGAGAACATGCTGGGGATAAAAGGCAATAACTAACTGAGACAACAGAACAAGGAACAATTGAAATGTATAAATAACAGCAGGAGTTAACAGTTTTGAATAAGTAAATAAAAAGAAACGACACAGCATGTCTCCTCGTGCATAGCCTCACAATTGCTCAGCACGGAATGTCCCCTCGTGCATAAATAAATAATCACTCGGCACGGAATGTCCCCTCGTGCATAAATAATAATCACTCGGCACAGAATGTCCCCTCGTGCATAACCTCACAATCACTCGGCACGGAATGTCCCCTCGTGCATAAATAAATAACTAATCACTCGGCACGGAATGTCCCCTCGTGCATAACTTCACAATCGCTCCGCACAGAATGTCCCCTCGTGCATAACCTCACAATCGCTCGGCACGGAATGTCCCCTCGTGCATAACCTCACAATCGCTCGGCACGGAATGTCCCCTCGTGCATAACATATATTAAAGCAACAATTGACAGGAAAGACAATAATAAGAAACCTCAAATGTACAGAACTAATCAACAAGGATTCTACTGTCCCGGCAAGGGACTCAGCTATAACCAATCTCACTCGGAGGTATAAATTAACAAATAATCCTCAATCGAACGAATAATCAATAACATCCTATTTCATGAATTAACCTCAATGTATCACTTAAATATTGACAGTTAGTTCATTACACAGAGAATATCAAAGAATACTATGTAAATCATCAAGTTCGACTCACGGGCATGCTCGACCACAACATATAGGTACCCATCACCTCACCTATACGTTGTACATGGAATAACACATAGCAAATAAGACTCTATACCTATTCCCTCAAGCTAAGGTTAGGCCAAACACTTACCTCGGCTCCAGGAATGCAAAATCAAGCCTCTAGCACCGATTTTCCTCTCGAACTCGACTCCGAGGCGATCGTATCTAGACATAATCAACTCAATAACATCAATAATTACTCAACAATTCAATTCCAAATCCTAATTATAGATTTCCCCAACATTCTTCCTAAAATTCCAAAATTCGACCCCGGGCCCGCTTGGTCCAAACACGAGGTTCGGACCAAAACTTGATCACCCATTCCCCCACGAGCCCGAAAATATAATTTGTTTTGAAATCCGACCCCACAACGAGGTTGAATTCCCAAAAATTTAAAAAGCCCTAACTCTACCCAAAACCCCAATTTCTACCCTTTAATTCCATGATTTTAGGCCTAGAATCTAATAATAGTTGATGAAAATGGAAGAAAACGAGTTAAAGATCACTTACCTAAAAGGTTATGGTTATGGAGTTCATCAAAAAAATTCCAAGGAGGTGTGGAGAAGAAGAAGGTAGTGGAAAAATGTGAAATCCCGTATTAACATTCTGTTTTTGGACCTTTCTAAATAACTGGGCGAATTAATGCTATGCGATCGCGGGAGGGTGAGTGCGATCGCATAGAGGTCTGAGTTATGGGCACTGCAATCACGGAATAGGGGCTGCGATCGCGTAGATTTCCTGGGCTTAGGCTCGCGATCGCGGGTTGGTAGGTGTGACCGCAGAGAATAACTACCCCNACTCCCCCCCCCCCCCCCCCCAGCTCTCCTATACCCTATGCGATCGCGGATGGGACTATGTGATCGCATAGAGTCACAGACCCCCCCTCCCTCTCACACTACACTATGCGATCGCGGGGTAACCTATGCGATCGCATAGTGTTTGACACCAGACACAAGATACAACATTTTACACCAGATTTTTCATCACTTTAGCACTCTGACACCTACCCGAAACTCACCCGAGCCCTCGGGGCTCAAAACCAAATATACACAAAACCTCATAAACATTCTACAGACTTATTCGAGTAATTAAACCACCAAAACAACATCATAAACATCGAATTAAACCTTATAATCTATAGAATTTCTCAAGAACTTCATAACTTTCAAAATTTCCATTCTTAGTCTGAATCACATCAAACTGAGTCTGTTTCTTACCAAATTTCACAGATAACTCACACAAGACATTTTAAGGGCTCCGGAACCATAATACGGGCCCGGTAATACAGGTTTCACATCAAAGTTCATTTTCAAAAAGCCTTTATATTTTTCAGAAAATAATTTTCTTTAAAAATTCATTTCTCGGAATCGGGACCTCAGAATTCGATTCCCGGCATACACCCAAGTCCCATATTTTCCTACGGACCCTCCAGGACTGTCAAATCACGGGTCCGTTTACCAAAAATGTTGACCAAAGTCAACTTTATTCAATTAATTATAAAAAAATTCAACATTTATCAGTTTTCCACATAAAGGCTTCCCGGCTACGCGCCCGGGCTGTGCACACACATGGAGGTGAGATAAACGGAGGCTTTCGGGGCCTAGAAACACAGATTTAGTTAAAACTACACGGGATGACCTTTTGGGTCATCATAGAACCAGTACCTAGATCTGCACACAGAGGTGCAGAGAGTAATGATGAGTACGCCAACTCAGCAGTAATGAAAATAAATCACGGTCAGAATAATAAGAAACATACAGCAACAAATACACCAATCCACAAAACAGTAAAAGGCCAAGTCTCAATAAAGTATACTTAAGTTCGAAAACCAATTTCCATAAAAGAATCCTTTGAAACAAGTATAATTTCAAATGTTTCTCAGTAAAACTCCCAAAAATATCAATATGAAAATGAAGTGAATCGTAATCGAAACTCAGTAAAATATCATCATAAAACTGCCCCTCGGCCATAATCAGCACTCATAATATTCCCTCAGCACCTCACCATCTCTCAGTAACAGTCACTCAACACCTCACAGTCACTCCAACCTCCCAATCACTCGTCACTCAGCACTCGCACTCAGTAGGTACCTGCGCTCACTAGGGGTGTGTACAGACTCTGGAGGGGCTCCTACAGCCCAAGCACTATAACAAGTCAAATCATGACATCAATCTTTCTCAGGCACTCGGCTTCTCTCATATCATAACATCCTCGCAATATTGGCCCTCGACCTCACTCAGTCAGACACTCTCAACATGCCACTCGGACCACAAATAAACGGGGGTCTCGACCCAACAATATTTCATTTCAAGAATTAACAATTTCAACAAATCAGAGTGTCAACAATTTAACAAGAAGGACTGAGTGTAAAATCATGATCAAAGTAGTGAGAATATCAGAAAATAGCCCCCAAGGGGTTAAAACAGATCGACACTAGGCCCCAAACATGGCTTACAACCCAAATATATCAAAACATAGTAATACTATAAAACATATGCTTTAAAAGCAGTTTCGCAACTCCATAGTTGCCTAAAAGGGACATTTTTCCAAATTTCCAATTCGTGCACGCCCCACACTCGTCATCCAGTGTGTGCATCACTCCAAAATCATGAAAGGATGTAAAGTACGGGGTTTCATATCATCAGGACAGGATTTAAAGACATTACATACCTCAAACTAGCCCGAAAAGCTATTCCGCAACACGCTTGCCCCTCGAATCAACCTCCGAGTTCTCCAAATCTACCAAGTTCAAATTTTTCACATCAATTTATGCTAAGGGAATGAATTCCAATTAAAAAATATCAACTCTAAGCACAAAACCCGAAATTAGCCAAACCCGACTCCCGATCCTGCGTCTCGGAACTCGACAAACTTTATACCAAAACAATTATCATCATCTCACGAGTCCGTACATATAAATAAATCTGAAATCGGAGTCCGTTTGACCCCTCAAATCATCCTCAAAAGGTCTCATAATCACAACCCTAGATTCACCTTTTTCTACTGATTTCCCCCAATTAAATACTGTTAATTTAGTCCTTAATCACATATAATCAAGTTATGGGGTTCAAAATTCTTACCTCAACGAAGAACAATCGATTTCCCTCTTCAAAATTGCTTCAAAAGCCCTATTCCAGTTCAAAAATGGTGGAAAAGTGGGCAAAGGTCGCGGATGAGTTTAATTTATACTGCCCAGTTAATTCTTCATTGCGATCGCGGACATCAGGTCGCGATCGCGAAGAGCAATTTCCCAGTCTCACAATTTAACCTTATGCGATCGCGAATAACACCACGCGATCTCGATTCAATAAGCCTCAACCCAACGCGATCGCAGTCCTAACCACGAGACCGCGTAGCATAGCTAACCAAATCCCACATGCGCCTCTTTGTCTCTACGTGATCGCGCCAAGACCCACGCGATTGCACTGACCAGCACCTCTCACCTACGCGATCGCACTCCTACTCTTGTGATCGCTGTTCACAAAAATGTCCTGGCCTCGTATTACTATACGCGATCGTGGAAAATTCCTCGTGATTGCGATGAACAAATTGCTCTTGCAATAACACCAGAAACCAGCAATATTTCCAAGCCCAAAAGTGCTCGTTTGAGCATCCGAAATACACCCGAGGCCCTTGGGACCTCAACCAAACCTACCAACATATCCCATAACATCATTCAAGCTTAGTTGCACTCTTGGAACACCCAAAATAACATCAAAACACCACATTTGCATCAAATTCAAGCCTATGAACTTTGAAATTTCTAAATTCCACCAACGATGCTGAAACTATCCAAAACACATCCGATTGACCTGAAATTTTGCAGACATGTCCAAAATGACATTACGAACCTGTTCCAACTTTCGAAATTCCATTCCGAACCTGATAGCCTATTTTTCAGTGCCAACCGAAAATCGCCAAAAACTAACTTTTGCCAATTCAAGCCTAATTCTACACCGTACATCACACAAATATAACGAACACACTCCTAAGTCCCAAATCACCTAACCAAGCTATCCGAACCATAAAATCCTCATTCCGATGTCGTTTACCAATACGTCAACTCTCAGTTGACTTTTCCAACTATAAAGCTATTTTTAGAGACTAAGTGACTCAATTCTCACTACAACCATTCTGAACCGGGAACAACCAACTCTAACACATCATAAACAATATAACCAACCTATGACAAGTCTATAACAGTAAATATAATGCAGATTATACGTAACGACCGAACGGGTTGTTACACACTTATTTTTGTGTGATGACCCAAAAGGTCATCCCGTGTATTTCCAGTCAATTATGTGTTCCGAGGTCATGAAAACCTCCTCTAATCTCACCTCAATTTGCGTGCGCAACCCGAACGTGTAGTCGGGAAGCCTTTATGTGAAAATTTGAGAAAAATGATAAGTTTGATTTTGAAATTTGAATTAAGTTGACTTTGGTCAACATTTTTGGTAAACGGACCCAGACCCATGATTTGATGGTCTCGGAGGGTCCATAGGAAAATATAGGACTTGTGCGTATTCCTGGAATCGAATTCCGAGGTCCCAAGCCCGAGAAATGAATTTTTGAAAGAAATTGTTTTTTGAAAATATAAAGGAATTTTTAAAGTTTAATTATATTTGAAATCCTTGGTATCGGGCCCGTATCTTGGTTATGGACCCCGTTACAGGTTCTATATGATATTTATGTTGTGTCTGTAAAATTTGGTAAGAAACGGAAGTCGTTTGACGTGATTCGGACCCGTAGATGCAAAGTTTGATATTTTAGGAGTTTTGGAATTTTTTATTGATTTTGGGGTTAAATTCGTAGTTTATGATGTTATTTTGGTGATTTTATCGCACGAGTAAGTCCGTAGGATTTTGAGGTTGTGTGCATATTTGGTTTGGAGCCCCGAGGGCTCGGGTGAGTTTCGGATAGGCGTCGGGGTGTTTACACTTAGAAAAAAATCTAGTTTTTGGCTGGTTGCTGGTGTCTGGTGCGTTACCCTATGCGAACGCGTGGTAACCCACGCGAACGTGAAGAGAAACGGGGAGGGGATTGGTATTAATCTATGCGAACGCGTAGGGTGAGACGCGAATGCGGAGCACTGGGCAGTGACTCTACGCGAACGTGCCCCCAATATCGCGAACGCATAGAAGAAATAGGGGGCTGGGGGCTGGGTAGTTTGAAGCTCTGTGCGAACGCGGCCTGAGGCTCGCGAATGCATAGTCCAATCAAGCTACTCCTACACGAACGCGGCCAAGGGTCCGCGAACGCGAAGAGTAAATTCGCTCAGTTATTAAAAACAATACCCAAATGGGATTCTTTCAAAAACTCATAACTCTTTCATCTTAACTTTAATTTGGGCAATTTTTGAAGAGGGATTTCACTACAAATTCGTAGGTATGTAATCTTAGACTCATTTTCTTCAATATTTATCAACACCCATTAGATTTTTAGGCTTAAATCGTGATTTTAAGGGTAGAAAATTAGGGGTTTGGGTAGAGTTAGGGCTTTTTAATTAATTGGAATTTAGACCTCGGGGTCGGATTTCATAACTAATTATATATTCGGGCTAGTGAGTGAATGGGTGATCGGGTTTTGTTCCGAACCTCGTGTTTTGACCAAGCAGGCCCGGGTCGATTTTTTTGGATTTTTGGGAAGAATGATAGGAAACTTATAATTAAGCATTGGAATTGAATTATTTAGCGTTTATTGATGATATAAAGTCAATTATGTCTATATTCAATTTATTTGGAGTCGAGTTCAAAAGGAAAAGTGGTGATTGAGGCGTGATTTTGGTCGTGGAAGTCGAGGTTAGTGTTTGGCCTAACCTTAGCTTGAGGGAATAGGTGTTGATATCAAATTTTTTCTCAAATTATTTTCAAACTTGCATATATACCTTCAAATCACCTTTTATAATAATTGGTATTTTACCATAATTTTTCATATTTTTATCAAATTATTTTCCTGTATATTAGTGTTTTATATCCAATAATTATTCATAAATGGTATCATAAGTAATTTTTTCAAATAATTTCCAGCTTAATATATCTTTTTAATTCCTATTTAATCCTATTAGGATTTAATTATTTCACAAATTAATCAATTAGGCACTATTTAAGTATACTTATATAAATTTTACAACCATGGCCTAATTACGCATTCATGCTATTTTTAATTGAATAACTAATCATTTCTATATTTAATACTATCTAATTACCCTAATTTCATTCTATTTAGCATTGATATCATTTTATATAATTATTAGCTATTTTATTAATTATTTATCTATTTTTAAGGGGTATTTAATGTTTAGCCACATTTATTTAAATTCTAGCCTAATTTCAGCCCCAACCCACCTAATTAGTTAACCCAATTGAACACCCAGCCCAGAACAATTAATTACCCGACCCAACCCCAAACCAATCTGAGTCGTTGATCAAATTAGATCAACGACCCAGATACCTGTTACCATAAATAAACCCCCAATTACCCCCCCCCCCCTCCGACCTCTCATTTTCCNCCTACCATCATCTCCTGGTTACTCGTTCGCCCTACACCGGTCTAATGACACCCTAAGGCCCTCAGGCGAACCTGGAGTGGTTCACTCACCTCTCATGGTCCCTCATGCCATTTTCCGGCCACCTCCGGCCGTCTGAGTAAGAGCTACTACTTTCCCCGCTAACGCCGACGACATCTTTAAGGTTTTTCTTGTTTCTCTAGGTTCCATGAAACCCTAACTCCTGATATATTTCGATTTCTTCTAGATCTGCCTTAGATCTATGTATGTCATGAAGCGGTTTACATATTTTTCTTTGAAGAACCTTCCTATTTTAAACGATCTTTCATCTTCAAACTAGGGTTTCATAACCCTTTCTTTTAAGCGGTTTTCATACGATTTTCCAGTATTCTGTTAAGATTTCTATTGTGTTTAATGATTTTATTGAAGTCTCTCTCTTTATTTGAGTTGTGTTAAGAAAACCTTAATCTGTCGCCTAAGCCGTGGGTCTCTGAATACATGTAACGACCCACCGGTCGTTTTGCGTATTTGGACCCCGATAACCCAAATAATACTTCCCGTAGCGGCTTATCGTGATTTGTGACTTGCGGGGCTGGGTGGTTCGATAGTTGGAAGTGTTTCGAATAGCATAGGAACATTTGGTTCCTTAAGGTTGGCTTTTAAAGCCAAGTTTGACTTCGGTCAATATTTTGAGTAAACGACCTCGAAATCGAGTTTCGACGATTCCAATAGCTTTGTATGATGATTTCGGACTTGTACGTATGTCCGAAATGGATTTTGGATGACCCGGGAGCGTTTCGACGCCAAATAGCGAAATAGAGTTTCCTTAAGTTTGAATTTTGGTTTGGAATGTGATTTTATGTTATCGAGGTCCGAACGAAATTCCGATACAGGGAATAGTTCCGTTATGTCATTCATGACTTGCCTGCAAAATTTGGTGTCATTCCGAGTAGTATAGGTCGGTTCGACGCATTGAAACCGAATTCAAGAACTTAGAAATACTTAAGTTTGATCCTAGGAGTTTTGAGGGGTGATTTTGAGATTTAGCGTTATTTCGGGTGTTCCGAAGGCTCGAACGAGTCCATATTATGATTTAGGACTTGTTGGTATAATTGGACGGAGGCTCGGGTGGGCCCAGGTGCCTCCCGGACACCACACGAGGCCAAAAACCAGCTGAAAATGCAGATGGTGCACCTGATCTGGTGTGACCGCAGGTGCGGTTGCCCAGCCACAGGTGCGGGACCGCTCCTGCGGTCCCAGCCTCGCAGGTGCGGGAATTCCGCAGGTGCGGTCTCCAGCTCCGCAGGTGCGGGCCTAGTCTTTCCCGTCCAATTCCGCAGGTGCGAGCCCCAGCTCGCAGGCGCGAGACGGCAGGTGCAGTCCTTAAGCCGCAGGTGCGGTATCCCTGTAGGCCAGGCAGTGCACTTTCACTTAAACACGGGATTTCCTTCATTCTTTCCATTTTACACCTCCATTGAAGACTTGAGAGCTTGGGAAGAACTCTCCACAACCTAGCTACTAAGAGGTAAGTAAATTCTATTTAAATGTTAGATTATTACACCAAAACTTAGGTAGATTAACATCTAAATAGTGGAAATCATAGGGAATAGAGTGAAAACCTAGGGTTGATGAACTTTAGGGAATTTCACCACTTTTCTACCATGAAATCATATAAAAATTACATATTAATGATCATTAGGCTATGGGTCAGTGTTTATCTTCGAAAATTTCCGGAATCCGAACATGTGAGCCCGGGGGTGTATTTTGGTTTTTTTTTTCAAGAATAGTGAATTTACTAAATAAGTAGGAGAATTTCTATACCTTGAGCATGCATTGACATATTTATATATCATTTGACTAGTTTCGAGTCCTCGGGTGTAAAGTTTGGAGTTTCGGGCGCGTTCTTGACCGGGAAGTAGATTCTACGCGAGGTGAGTCTCCTTTCCAACCTTGTAAGAGGGAATTGTCCCCATAGGTAAATGTAAATGATTGAATTGTCCTTATTTGTGGGGGCTACGTACGAGCAAAGTGACGAGAGTCCGTGCGTAGCTACTACTCTGTTGCATCGGGTAGAATTTAGGATTTCACAAGCATGCCTTTATGTTCCATACTTGTATCTCTACATGTGTTCCTAGTTGCTTATTATCCTTGAAATTTACATGAGTATTTAGGAAGCTATGTGTAAGTTTAAGTGCATAAATCCTTGAATGCAAGAATAATCCATGATAAGTTCCTGAATTGCCTGATAAATTCTGTGTATGTCTACTAGCACCCGTGTCGTATGTATGATTCGCGAGCGGGGTAGCGCTATATTTATGTCAACCGCGTCGCATGATCGATTCGCGAGCGGGTTAATGGATGCATCTATGGTTTGTTCCACTCGACCCTCGGCAGTGCACATTTATTTTCGCGTCGCTTCGGCCGTACGCTTTGGCATATTATGTGCTATGTATTTGACTGAGAGTCTTGTTATTATTAAATAAATTACCCCACGTGTAAGGGGAACTTGAGACTTTTGTGATAATTACTATTTGACTCATGAGAATAAATTACAGTTTTATATAATTGATAGCTTCATGCCTTAGTGATTTTCATGACTACTCTTCTTTTCTAGCTTTATGTAATCATATTATTGGTTATTGACCCTAGTAAGTATCACGTCTACTTCTCGTCACTTCTTCTTCGAGTTTAGACGGGATACTCACTGGGTACATATTTGTTTATATGTACTCATGCTACACTTCTGTACTTAATTGTACAGGTTTTGAGGTTGTTGCACCTGGTCACCATTCGGGTGTTCGTTGCTGAGAGTACTACCGGGATTTGACTACACGGTGAGCTGCTCTTCCTGACGTTTTCCCTAGCAGCACTGTGGAGTTTCCATTATTGTTGAACATCCTGTCTACCCTTCCAGACAGTTGTACATCTATTTTGTGTATTTTTGTATATTCCACTAGCCGCCTGTGGACTTGTGACACTAGGTATTGGCACACGTAGTTGATTCAATAGTATTATGCTACTCTGTTTTATGCTGGCAGACGTTTTTTTTGTTACTTTAAATTACATTGCCTCACTTCCCCACTTTCATTTAAGGAGTGCTTAAATTAAAACTGGATAAGTAATTAAACACCTCGTTTGTTTAAGTAATTTCTTTAGTAACTAGTGTTGGCTTGCCTGACTCCGGTGTTGGGCGCCATCACGACCTGAGTAGGAATTTGGTTCGTGACAATACATGTTTGCATATGTACTTACGAGCTTTATGATTCTCTGAAGTTTTACCCTATGGTTTTCGTATATGTTTCTGACTTTCTTACTCTCTCTACGTGCCTCCATGTTTACCACTGTAATACACATGAATCCCTAGCTTGTATGATTTTACTCTACTAAGATTGCTAGGGTTTCTGAGTTCTTGAACATTCTCTATTTAATTCGTGTTATTTTTCCCTTAGTTGATACTGGCCTTATTTGAATCCTTGATTCCCTCGGATTAGTATCCTTCATTGATCTCTTAAGGTAATACACTACTGATTTTGACCCATGAGTTATTCACTTGCCTTATTTGGTCAATTCTACTGTTTAATCGATTTTTAACTAGGATTTTTCTGAACCTAGACCAATTGCTTGTTCTGTATGCTGAGATTATTTTCCTGTGTGGTATTCCAGACATATGAGATACTTTCCTTAAGTGACGCTAGTTTCCTGTAATTTGAACCTCATTCGAGGATTTCCTGTTGATTTCCGTCATTCCCTGCTTATTTTCATAGCCAATTATGTTGTCACACTGATTCTTAGGACATTCTTTAATTGATATGTTATGTATCTAGCATAGTTACCTGCCCTATATTTGTATTATTTTAAAATATTTCCTTATGTATTACATGTCAGCCATGGATTTCTTTCCTTATTTGGTCACTTGTCTTTACCGTTTGAAGTTGACTCCCTTGATTAGAGGGAGTACTTAGAATGATTGCTTGTTAATTGATTCTGATTCCTTTAATTGCTGCCTGACTTTGATTTGTATCTTATTTACTAATGTTCTTTAAAAACGAAAGGAAAAAATTGTATGTACACTCTATTCATTCATTACACACACACAGACATAGATACAAAAACTGATATGTGCCATCTCTTTTTTACAAAAAAGGGATTCCATACTCTCTTCATCCTCTTTTTCTGTGCTACTTGCTATTACTTTAAGTGAGCCGGTTGTAAGCCAAGGCTGACTACTGTGCATCTCCTATCTTTGCTTGCGATATTTCTTTCTTCATCATACTGGTATGTTCTGATTTAAGTTTCAGTCATCAAACCAACATGTTTCTATTGATAGTTCAGTTCCTTGTATTCCTGATATGTTTCTACTTGTGGTTCTGCTGTCCAAAATGCAATTAGAATTCTGAATCCCCTTTACATGTCTATTTTCACTTTACCTTGAATGATCGATGTGTCTCTCTGCACTCAGCCTCTATTCTTTATATGCATCTCCATGCCTATATATTAAATTCCATCATGATGTCAGTGGTTTGGTTGATATGTTGCTCTAACTTGACACTTAGTCATATCCCTGATCTCCCCTGAATCCTTAGGAACCCTTGGACTATGTGTCTATGTGTGAATTTGCCTGCTTCACAGGCTGTGTATTTGTCACTCAAACCTCTCACCTTTGTTTATGACTGCTGGGCCACCCCGGGTCCTTTGTGTGATGCTGGCTTGGTTTTGTTTTGAGTTGGTAAACTTTTTTGTCAATTGAACCTTTGTTCTGAAAAGGCTGATCTTTACTAAAAGCCTTTCCTCTCTTAAAATGTTTAACAACACTGTTTTACTTAAACTTCCTAAATTATGAGCACATCTCACTCTACTCCTAGTTTCTTAAGTTCACCCCCTTTGTGTGAGCACTGCTTTGGGGACCCTTTATTGTGAGGATGAGAGTAAAAGCACGAAGG
Organism: Nicotiana undulata; assembly: GCA_005239495.1. Lineage (NCBI taxonomy): Eukaryota > Viridiplantae > Streptophyta > Magnoliopsida > Solanales > Solanaceae > Nicotiana > Nicotiana undulata. The sequence goes on from ML276074.1 coordinate 103,078, forward strand.
GTGATGTCGTGCACTTGTTTTGGTGAGGATGAGAGTAAAAGCATGAAGGGTGATACCGTGCACTTGTTTTGGTGAGAATGAGAGTAAAAATACGAAGGGTGATGTCGTGCACTTGCTTACTCTATGTTGTTATTTCCTATTGTTACCTTGATATTTAAATTGTTGTCTTATTCCGTCAATTCTGCTATTTGATATCTCTTTCCCCCAGCATGTTCCCCTTCTCCCCTTGTACTTAACTGATTATTTTGCAATTATTATTCTTCCGATTATTGTTAAATTGCACAGGTTGTATTATTTGTCGCGTCCTAGCCTCGTCACTACTTTGCCGAGGTTAGGCTCGACACTTACTCAATACATGGGGTCGGTTGTACTGATACTACACCTGCACACCTTTTTGTTGTGCAGATCCCGGTACTGGACCATGTGGATACTAGAGCTAGGAGGCTTCCTTCAGTCCACCCGGAGACACCGAGGTAGTCCTGTTGGCATCCGCAGGCCTTGGCGTCCCTCCTACTTTTCCCTGTATTACTGTTCTAGTCGATTCAGAACGGGATGTATTTATTTCTTTCAGACTTTATGTGTATTACTCTTAGACAGTCCGTGAGCTGTGACTCCACTATTCTGGATTTTTGGTTAGATTTGGTGAAATTTCGTAAAGGATTGTATTGAAATACATTTATATCATGCTTTATCTTTTAATTTAATTCTTGTTAATCTGGTAATTCGTCTGTTCATGATTAATAGTTAAGGAATAACGTAAACTGAATATTCACGTTGGCTTGTCTAGCGGGTCCAATGTTAGACGCTATCATGGACCCGACGGTGGAAAAATCAGGTCGTGACATTTTTTCATTGAAATAAAAATATTCACCTTTATAAATATAACTGATTGTAGTTAAAATACTATTATTTCCTAACTATACGACTAAAATTATAGTTAACTCGTAAATTTATCGTCACTTTAAAGTGGTTATTAATTTTGTCATGACAAATAGTTGTAATTACTATCCAATTATTTTTATTTTCTTTAATAAGAAGATAAATATCTATTTGACTATAAAATTTTGTTTCAAATTTTTAACGTGGCAAGAAGATCGCTATTGTTACGGCAAATTTACCTTGTGGCAAAAATTAATGATTAGTTAAAAAAAAAATCGTAGCAATAATTTTATGGTTATATTATTTTATTTTGATAAATGATTGTAGCTATTAAGCCAACTATTACCCATGACTTTTTAGAACTTGAAGCAAAATTATTTATTTAGTAATATTTTGATTAAAATAATCTATTGTGACTAAAAGGTTATTGTTGCTATATTAAGTTTCAGCTCGTGGCAAAACCTAATAATTAGCTATGAAATTCTATTATAGCAAAAAATATGTAGCTAATTTAACCTATAACTTTAAATAACTTGAAGCAAAAATATTCATTTAGCTACAATATTTTGTTTCAAATATTTTATTGTGGCTAAAAAGCTACTATATTTCAACTCGTGAAAAAAAATTACTGATTAGCTACAAAATTCAATTATAGCAATAAATCTGTGGCTATATCGTTCAACTACTGCCACGACTTTTCTGAACGTGAAACAAGAATACTCATTTAGTTACAATATTTTGTGTAAAATAATTGATTGTAGTTAAAAGGTTATTGTTGCTACAGTAATTATTGATGCGTGGCAAAAACTTATGATTAGCTACAAAATCTTATTTGTAGCAATAAATTTATAGCTATTTAGGTAATTATTGTCACGACTGTTAACAATTATAACTAATATGAGGATTAGCTTTACCAACTTAATTTTCATGGCAAAGAAATTTTACAATTTTGTAAATAGCCATAGAATACTAATTTTTGTGGCTATTATTAAGTATTAGCTATAATTTTTAAATTCGTAGCTATAAATGCTTAATGTTGTAGTGCCTGCTAGTATAATTTCACAAGTGAAGTATAAAGAGTACTTTGTATGCACATATTACTCCTATCTTGAAAAGATAGAGAGATAATTTTTGATAAATCTCCGCTCAAAAAAAAAAAAAAAAAAAAAAAAAAAAAAAAAAAGACTAAACAAGCTTTGGACTCTCAAAAAATTGGAAACGGTGAGCTCTTTGATATAACTGCTTAAAATGCTATCTCTATCAAAGTTGACATAGATTTTTTGTACTCTTATACTCCACTTGTTGGACGAGGTGGATTGCTCTGATGGTAAGCACCCTTAACTTTCAACCAAAAGATTGTGAGTTCGAGTCACCTCAAGAGAAAGGTGGGGAGTTCTTGGAGGAAAGAATACTGAGGGTCTATTGGAAAGATGCACTATATTCGGATTGAAATATGTGTACATAGGCAAAAAAAATGACATTATTATAAATTCTCTGAATGTGAAACTTGAATCCGGTTATTTATGTCGGATAAACACAATGTCATTGTCTAGGTATTAATAAAACTGAGCTAACTTAATTGATATATTAATGTGGTCCGAAAATATTTCAATTTTAAATTTTTCTATGGTCTAAATATCATGACTTAACTATTTCAAAGCGTGTAGCTCTTTTACCAGTTTTTTAAATGTAATGATGATAGCACCAACATTATATGTGCAAATATGCCAGATGTATGACAATAAGAAGCCAGAAAATTGTGTATAAACTATGCGGTCGTTAGGATTTGGGAAATTTTTCTAAGTTGGCACGCTATAACGGATAACCAACACGAATTAGGAGACAACATAATAGCAACTGCACAATTTTTAACTTTGGCCTGTAAACTGAAAATATCATAAGATGTCATTCGAGATATTCTAGATACTGCACAACCAAGAAAATCAAGTCAAACGAACAAGCCTGATTTTTTGAACCATAAGCTCCACTGGCTATTTGCTATCGAGTCAAATATGCTTATATATATGTATTATGTATATTAAGTATTGACTCTTCTTAATTTTCTGATATATTTACTTTTATATATTTTGATACCCTTTAATAAAACTTCCGACTCTTATCTATACAACCCTACTTGATAATTTTGTTAATATCTTCTACATGTTTCCCTATAAACAGTTCAAATATAAAATGGCGCAAAACAAAACTTTCCTACAAATTAAGTATTCGAAATATACAATTATAATGCAAGCCTTTAAGTTGATAGAACTTAGAAGTAAAGCTTTTCCCAACAGAAACTATTTGAACAATCTGACCGCCACATAAATGGCTGCTTTTTCACCAAAAGGAGTGTAATGTCTGAAGAATTTATTAATGACACACATGCTTTAAAACATCATAAATGATGCGACACCTTTTCTATTCAGGCTTTCCTCCTATTACAACCAATCACGACGTTCTATCGAGCAACGAATCGTTTTTGAATTTGCATTACACCAGAAAGTTGAAAAAATTTCCCACTTCAAACATGCAATTGCCATCAAAATCCAGCTATTCTTCTCAAAAGTCGCACCCAATAACTAAAGCGCAATTAAGTAGCAGTAAATATAACTAGCCTCATATAACTGCAAGCCTGTACATGTGTCCTAGATAATAACCATGGGATAACATGGTTCATGTTATGACAAGGGTTATATAATACACGATTATTTTGTATATATATATATATAAATTTATTGGTAGATGTTTGATTCATATTACTAAATATATTTTTGATAATTATCATATTTATTACCAAAGCACGAGATTACAGCTCAAATCAAAACACTAAGTCTGGACATCTTCCCAGGTTTAGTTTCATCAAAACTTCCTATACTACCTACTGACTATCTGTTTTCATTTCAAAATTACACTGCCAGTACTTCATCATTCTTCATGGATAGAAATTTAACTCTTCAAGCCTTTCTCTTAGTCTTGACAACATATAGCCCCTTCTACATATCATTTGTATAATTTGTTTGATCAGTATCTCTGCTTGCTTTTGTTTAGCTCGAAAAATTCTATGATTTCTCTCCTACCACAACGTAATAGACATAACCTGCTAGTGCTATTCTATAAATTTCAGCATTTGCTGACCCGCCTTTTGCTTTGCTGTATGCCCATTCTATTTCATGACTCCATTTCATCGTTTGCCTGTTAACACTCATCCACTGCACTAGTTTCCTCCAAATTGTTGCTGTAAAGGTACACTTGAAGAACAAATGCTCAATGCTTTCCTCTTCCACATTACACATAGGACACATTAGCTCACTAGTTGCTCCTTATCTTCCTAGTCTATCTCTTGTATTCAATTTGCCCAATATTGTCACGACCCGAAATCCCACCTTTCAGATCGTGACTGCGTCTAACGTTGAACCCGCTAGACAAGCCAACGTACACAACACTTTGACCTTTATAACAACAACATAACAACAGAAAAATAATAATATTCCCAAAACAAATAATGAAATGATAAAGTTAACAACATCGCAAATATCCCAAAACCGGGGTGTCACAACCTCACGAACTAACTAACTGAGTGTTAAATACAAAGTCTGAAAGAAATACATAATTGTCTTGGAGCTAGAAGAAAAAGGCAAGACAACGAGGAAATCCAAATGTAGGAGAGACACCAAGGCCCACGAACGCCAGCGGGTATATCTTGAAGCTCTAGGTGGACTGAAGGTGACTCACTCAATGCGGTCCACTGGGTCCGGATACGGGATATGCACAACATTAAGAAGTGCACTGTAGCATCAGTACAACCGACCCCATGTACTGAGTAAGTGCCGAGCCTAACCTCGGCCGAAGTAGTGGCGAGGCTAGACTTGACATTAACGATAACCTGTCCTATTCTACAACAGGTAACAGGAAATAACACAAGGCAGGAGATAACCGACAAGTAGGGGATACGGGAACAGTAAAGGTGGGAACAAGTGAAATAAAGCAGTCACATCGACAGGTAGAAGTGATCCAGAGAAACAATCCAAC
>ML276077.1:0-57616 GCA_005239495.1 Nicotiana undulata
AATTCAGAACCAATACGCGAAATTAGAAAATTTGACCAAAACGCCCCTCGGGCCCACGTCTCGAAATCGGGAACAATTTATATTTTCTGAACCTTTGTTCGCTCACGAGTCTAACCATATAAAAATCTCTCAAATCGATGGTCAATTACCCAATCAAAACCCCAAAATTAGGTCTAAGAAGTTTCTTCCATTTCCCCCCAATTTTAACTCAAAATCATGAATTTAAGGGTGGGATTTAAGATTAGGAATGCGGAAATTAACCTATGGTGGTAGAAGATCACTTACCTCGATTACCCAGCTGAAAATCCTCTCAAAATCGTCTCCCCCGAGCTCCCACAACTCAAAAATGGTGAAATAAGGTTTAAGCTTCGAAATGGGGTTTAATAATCTGCCCAGGTGTTTTATTCTATGCGATCGCGGAGTCTCAGTCGCGATCGCGGAGAGTAAAATTCTACGTGCCTCAAAACCTTCAGTGCGATCGCGTACATGTGCCTGCGATCGCGGACCTTCTGGCATTAGCATTTTGCGAGCGTAGAGTGTATCATGCGATCGCGGAGAGTAACCTCCAGATTTTTCCTCCAGCCCTGCAACACTATGCGATCGCGACCCTTCATGTGCGATCGCGGAAGCCAACATAGCAGCAATATGCGATCGCGGTCCATAATATGCGATCGTGTAGAGCATTCTCCTGACCCACTCATCTAACACTATGCGATCGCAGCTCCATTTATGCGATCGCAGTGAATACTTGACTGCTGTAGAAAAACCAGCAATAACAGCTAAGGCTTTTGGCCTTGAAGTGTCCGTTTGAACACCCGAAACACACCCGAGGCCCCCGGGACCTCAACCAAAACCACCAACTAGTCCAAATACCTTATTCGAACTAGGTCGAGACTTACAAACACGCTCCATAACATCAAAATCGTCAAATAAGCATAGATTCAAGCCTAGGAACTTAGGAATTTTCAAGAATTCACCTCAGACACCAAACCACGTCTAAACTCGTCTGAATGACCTCAAATTTCGCACACAGGTCATAAATGACATTCTGGACCTGCTGTCGCTTTCAGAATTCTATTCCGAGTCCGATATCAAAATCTCACCTATCGGCCGAAATCGTCAAAATTTTAACTTTCGCCAATTCAAGCCTAAATTTACGTCTAGCCTCAAAAACACATTTCGAACACGCTCCCAACCCCAAAATCACTCAACGGAGCTAACGGAGTCGACGGATTTCCATTCCGGATCCGTCTTCACACAGCTCCCGCTCCGGCCCAACTTCTAAGGTTAAAGCTCATCTTAAGGACTATATGTCCAAAAACACTCCAGTTTTCATCACTCAACGCTCCGACTCATTTCATAACCTAATAAGACAAGGGAGGAACAGTTATCAGGGGATCAGGGCGCTAACTCTCCAAAACGATCGGCCAGGTCGTTACAATAGTGCTATGTTGCATTACACTAACCATTTTAACAATGTAGGTTAACGGACTTCGGGAGATATTATACTCCCTATGCTCGCCGGTGGAGTGACTCTGGAGACAACATTCCATACCATGGACCAAGACCTTGCATACAACGCCATCATGGGACGACTATGGATACACACTATGAGAGTAGTCCCCTCAAGCTTATACCGAGTGATCAAATTCCCAACACCTTGGGGAATATTTAGCATACAAGGGGAACACCGTATGTACCAGGAGTGCTATCGAATATATATGGACAGCACCACTACTCAACAAAAGAAAGATAAGGAAAACAGGGCCAAGATTGCCACAAGTCGAAGCCAAAGAAGTCATTATGGACCCAGAGATGGTTGAACTCACTGAATCAACCATAGAAGACCTTGATCCCGTCCTGCTAGATAAGAGCGACCTCAGCAAAAAGGCCTACATCGGTTGCAAATTCCGAGATCCAGGTAAATTTAGTCAATTCTTAGTAACTAACGCGAATTTGTTTGCCTTTAGTCATGCAGATATGCCCGATATCCCCAAAGAAATCGCCACGCACCGGCTGAATGTCTACCCCTTCTACCCCCCAAAAGACAGATCCGACGAAAGTACCTCACCATCAATGAGGCCGTCCACGAAACAAGTAGAGAAACTATTGGCAAATGACTCTATCAGGGTGGCGAAGTAACCCAATGATTGCCAATATAGTGATGGTTAAAAAGAAAAACGGGAAGTGGAGGATGTGCGTGGACTTCACAGACCTAAACAAAGCATGCCCAAATGATTCATTCTCACTGCTACACATCGACGCAACGGCAGGACACGAGTTGTTAAGTTTTCTGGATGCCTACTCAGATTACAACCAAATACTCATGGAGGAAGAAGACCAGGAGAAGACTACGTTCATCACACAAAGGGGAATGTATTGCTATAGAGTCATGCCATTTGGGTTGAAGAACGTTGGGCTACCTACCAAAGGCTGGTCACGAAGATGTTCAAAGATCAACTCGGAAAACCATGGAGGTGTATATCAATGATATATTTGTTAAGTCCGTAAAGGTAGAGGATTATATCGACCACCTAAGGGAAGCCTTCGAGATACTAAGAAAGTACAGAATGAAACTAAATCTCGAGAAATGCGTGTTTGGTGTGTCCTCAAGGAAATGTTTGGGCTTCTTGGTATCACAACGACAGATTAAGGTCAGCCTAGATCAAATTAAGGCCATTTATGGGATACCACAACAATTAACTACTAAGAAGAAAGTTCAGAGACTGACCAGTTGAATTGCCACTCTATCCAGATTAATCTCGCGATCATATGATAGATGTCACAGGTTCTTCAGCGTACTCAAAGTGGACAACGTCCTCGAGTGGACGTCCAAGTGTGTAAAAGCATTACGAGAATTGAAGGAATACCTGTCGTCACCACCCTTGCTCTCAAAGCCCGAGCCCGAGGAACGCCTCCTCATTTACCTTGTCATCTCGGATGTATCAGTAAGTGCGGTCCTGGTTTAATAAAATAAAGGTACGCCCTATTTATTATATTAGTAAAACACTTTTTGATGCCGAGACGAGGTACCCACACCTTGAGAAACTGGCCCTGGCCCTGGTCATAACTTCACTAAAACTCAAACCATACTTTTAGTGGCACCCAATCTCGGTTGTCACCACTTTCCCTTTAAGATGCATATTGCACAAACCCAAACTGTTGGGGAGGATGTCCAAGTAGACCATCAAACTAAGTGAGCATGAAATCACTTATTAGCCTCGCACAACAATAAAGTCGCAAGTGCTCGCCGACTTCATCACGGACTTTAGCGCAAAGATAATGCTTGGGGCCGAAAAGGAAGCCACTCTAGCTTCTCTTCAAACACAGGACCTCTAGGTCCTATACAATGATAGCGCATCAAATGCCTCCGGGTCTGGACTGGTACTCGTGCCCGAGGTTCCCACCAGCGAAGTAATTCGCCAATCCATAAGGTGTCCGGATATGACTAACAACGAGGCCGAGTATGAGGTTGTAATTGCAGGGTTGAGACTAAACTCAATTATGGGGCGAAGCGATTAAAACTCTGTTGTGATTCTCAGCTTATAGTCAACCAAGTTACGGGGAATTTCAAGATCAAAGAGTAGAGGTTCCAGAAATATCAAAATCTACAGACTACTACCCAATTTCGACGAATGCCAGCTCGATTAAATCCCACGAAATCAGAACATCGAAGCAGACAACCTCGCCAAATTGGCCCCCGCCACCAGAAACATAACTACTGGGAACAAGAGCATGGTTCATATCCTCAACTCGACATTATACCATATTGTGGGACTGCTTCCTCTAGGACGAGGAACATAAAATTTCTTTTAGTTTTAACTAACTATTTTTCTAAGTGGTTAGAAGCAGGGGCATTCTCCCAAGTTCAAGAGCAAGAGGTAATCAACTTCATATGGAAAAATATCATATGCCGATTCGGCCTGCCTAAAGAAATAAGTTGTGATAATGGGCCCCAGTTCACGGGAAGAGAAATCATCGAGTTCTTCGAGAAATGGCATATTAAAAGGATACTTTCAAGTCCTTACCACCTAGCTGGAACGGACAAGTAGAATCCTCCAAAAACTCTATATTAAACATCATGAAGAAGAAACTCGAAGAGGCCAAGGGACTGTAGCCGGAAACACTCTCAGAAGTATTATGGGCACATAGAACTACCCCGAATACGAGCACGAGAAAAACACATTATTCTCTTGTCTACGGAACGGAAGCATTGATACTAGTCAACGTTGGAGAACCCAACCTAAGGTACTCCCATGAAAGTAGCACCGACAATAATGAGAGTAGGAGCAAGATCTCGACGAGGCCGAAGAGTGACGAGACATGGAATACATAGGGATGGTCACTCAGAAATAACTAGCAGAAGGCTACTACAACGAAAAGTAGAGGTTCGATTGCTCAAGATCGGGGACTACATGCTCAAAGCCAAAACCCAAGCAAACAGTGATCCATGAGAAGGTATGTTGGGAACCAACTGGGACGGGCCATATAAAATTATAGGCAAAGCATCTTTTTGCTCCTACCGAACAATTAAAGGAAAATCTCCTACCAAACAATTGGAATATCAGGCATCTCAAGTACTTCAGCTTCTAAAAAAACAAGAAATGTCATGCAAGTCATACTCCTTTTTCCCTCACTTGAGTTTTTTCCCAATAGGATTTTCTCAAGGAGGTTCATAACGAGGCGATGAGTGGGACACTTCGAGTTGGAGTATACGAGATCAGACATATTTTTCATCACCCGACTCCTCAAGATTCTCCAAGTCGAACAATGAGGGGACTAGATATACTGGGACTGGGATGCCAGCCGACACCCAAAACTTGTAATTTTCTCCAAAAATCGCCTAAGGGCGAAATGATGTAATTGAGACAACAATGTCAAAATAATAAAGATGCACGTCTGATCGAAACTGCTCTCCAAAATATATCTTCGACCAGTTCGAACATTATGTATTGGCCATCGGTCCTCGACCACGACCTAATCAAGGGCACGCTCGAACAACACCTATAGGCCCTCATCTACAACTTAATCAAAGGTATGTTCTACCATATCGAACAACACCTACTGGCCCTCGACCACGACCTAATCAAGGGTACCAGTTCGAACAACACCTACAGGCCCTCAGCCATGACCTAATTAAAGGTACGTTCGATCAGCTCAAACAACACATATCATTCCTCGGCCACAACTTACATAGAGGTATGTTTGACCAGCTCGAGCAATACCTATCGGCCCTCGGCTACGACTTAATTTAAAGGTATGTTCGATCAGATCGAAAAACACATATCGATCCTTGGCCGCACCTAAACTAAGAGGAACACTCAACCAATTTGAACAATGGCCAATACAACCAATAGCTATTCGGTACCAAGGCTACCACAACCTAGAGGACAACAACGAAGAAAGGAAATACAGAAGCAAAACATGCAAGTATGGAAACAAAACACAAAAATAAAAAAGGTGCGTATAAAACAAAAATCAACTTTGATATTTAGACAAAGAGTGTTTACAATGGCAGGATATCTAATGGCCATCACCACTCTAGTCTCCACAATCCTCTCCTTCCCCACCTCGACCCTAAGTGTGAGCATGTAATTTTTTCCCTATGAAATACTCCTACAAAATCCACAAAAATAATTTATTTTCTAATTATTTTTTATTTTTTATAGAATCTCTAGGAATTTCTCTTCAATTGTTTGTTCGCATTTAGTTTCATATTTTTGCATATTTGATATCTTAAATCATAAAATCATAAAATAAAAATAAAAGTGTTCAAATCTTTATTTAATAGCATTTTAGATTTTAGTTGCATTTTTAGGACTTAATCACTTTAAAACTGCATTATTAAAAAATAGAGAGAAGGTGTTTTAGTTTGCTTCCATTTTGTTTTTGCATTTTTAGGTATAATTAATTAGTAACTTTGTTAAGTAGTAAATCATTAGGTGAAAGGGATATTTAGTTTAATTTTTTAAATTAGTGTTCATATTAGTATGGTTAAATTAAAAGAAAAACAAGAGAGAAGTTTGGCTACGGGGCTTCATTAGCTCGTGTGGGCTAGCATTGCCCATCACCTTTAGAAACTAATTTTGCGCAAGTCCAGCCTCCACAGCTTCCCGGTTCGGGTTCCCCCATAAACCAAAATGACCCTGTTTAATCCCGATTTCATCCCAACCGTTCATCAAGTCTTAATCTAAATCCCCTTCCCCTTAAAACTGTTTGAACCCCCCACCCCAAAACCTAGAGACGCCTTTCATTCCCACTCATGTCTTTCACCTCTCATCTCTCTCTGTAACCGAGCAGCCCAAAAACTCTGTCGGTGACACCACTCCAAACACCACCAAACTAACACTAGACAGCCTCTGTCTCCTCGCCCTTCGAAACCCACTAGAACTCGCTCAATATTAGATCTTGATTTCTAGAAAACTCTTAGTTCGTCCCATCTCCGAGTCTCAGTGATTTGCTAGTCGTTTTGGCTTGAAACTTGCGAGAATCTATTGCTCTTGACAAGATCAATCGATATACACTAGTTTAGATTCATTTCAAAGCCACCGGAATCCGTTTGAACCTCATTGCTTGGACATTTCTCCTCCATTGTGTGTTCCAATAGGTATACCAGCATCTCGTTAAAAAATACAGATGTTAAAGGGGCCGATAAATTAGGAAAAAATAGCTGAAGCACAATTGTTATTTTTCTGTTAAAAATGTTATGTCCCTAGTGTTTAGGAAGCTGACAGATTCCTCGATACACTCTCTCATTCTCTCATATAGTACACTCCCATACTCTATTTAAGGGACCTCACATTTTCTTACTCACACACACTAATTCTCTGCAGAAACTTCACACTCCTTTCTTCATCCACACTGATTTCTCTTGAAAAACAAAATCTGAAGTTCAAAATTAGATACAGAAAAGTAAAAAGAAAGATTCAAAGTTGTTTTGTTCTTCCAATTTCTACTGGTTTTGCTTCACATTTTTCTGGGATTTCAAGTGGCTTTCGAGTTGTGGAACTGTTTGCTTAATTGTTGAGTTCGTCACTGTTTCTCGCTGCTGGATTCCACTTTCATTCCTGACCTTATTTGTTCAAGTTTCTGTTGTTATTCTGCATTTTAGGTATGTACAAGCTCAAACTGTAATCCTCCATTACATTCCTAAATGAAGAAATATGAATTATCCTGTCATGCTTTGTGTTAATTTTATAGTTCTAGTATGTTTAAGGCTTCAAAGTTGATTAGAGTATTTATTGTGTTAATCCTCGATGTTGCTAGTGTGTTTTAATTTCAATGCTCAACATGATGATTCCTCTTGGATTGGTTTAAAATATTTTCTGGTAACACATTACTGTAAAATGATGATTCTTGTTTAGGATAACATCTAGCGCGGTACACTTGAAATCTGATCACCATGTGCTCGTGTTTGCTTTTGAAGAAGCTCAGCTAAACGACTTCAGGAATGGAGGATTCTATGATTCCTCCATCTTATAATTAAAAACAATTGTTTATTAGTTTGCTACCAAGCTTTAGAAATCAAGTTCTGGATTGCTGCTTGTAAATTGTGATAGTTTCTAGGAGTCCACAACTTGTAAAGAGACTTGGTCCTTTACCACTTCCCTTAGAGTTATCGATAGCGACAGTAAGTAACAGAGGCACATGATTTTTACGTGGAAAAATCCCAACTCAAGGGGACAAAAACCACGCCCTACACTAGTAGGATTTCAACTTCTCTAACTTGTAACCTCAACTATTACAAGCTACTTTGTAATGACTCTCTTAAAAATACTTTGACACACTAACTTGTAATACACTTATTACAAGCCACTTTGTTACTCACTAGTTACAAAGACTTTAACTTATGACTACACTAGTCACAACACAAACACTGATGGTTTATGGTTTTAAGATTCCTATAACAAAGCTTCTAAGAAAGCAAGTAGGATACAATAAAAAGCAAAATACAAGATTACAACTCAACTAAAGGGTGCCTAAGAATACGTAGTGAAACTGGTCCATCGTAGTGGAGTTGTCTTCTTGTTCTTGACACACTTGAGCTTTCAATGCTGGAGCAGATCTTCAATGCTATGGAGAATGTTAGTAAATGCTCAAGCGAAAATTTTGTTTGTCTCCAAACAAGACGTTATATCCCTGGGACATCCCAAGAAGGATACTCATGCTTAGCTGGTACACTCTTCAACCAATGGGAAGTGATTGCTGCACTGTTATTGCACTGTAGCGTGAACAGTTGCAGGCAGTCACTTTCTGTCATAACTTTCCAGCTATAGAGTTGACTTGTACTTCTGTCAGGGGAATGTCAAGGGATCAGGTCCCTAAACTGTTTCCTGTGAGTTCAGTGTACACTGCCCAGATTTCCTGAGATCATGCTGACTGGTTGTGCTAGTTACGCATCAGGTTCTTTATATGGTTCTTTACATAAAGTTTATTAGATCATCACAACATAAGACTAACCCATCGATTTCCCCCTTTTTGATGATGACAAACTTTTAAAATTGATGCACAATTATATGGTCTAACTTAACCAGATAAAGTACCAAGGCCCCATATTGTTCCCCCTATCTATGTGCTTCCCCCTTAATCCATGACATCAATTATCTTCCCCTTTTTGGCATCATAAAAAGCCACAATCAGACAGAAAGCGTAAAGAAGTCTAACATAGCTAACTCATGCCCTATGTGTGCACACAACATGATTGAAAACAAAAATACAACAAAAACAGGCAACATATAGAGCAAAAGAAAGCTGATTCATTTATAGCAAAAAGAGCTTCATACATAGAAGTCTTTGCTCAAGACAAGAAAGACCTAATTTGGACTGTTTAAACAGGAGCAGCTTGGTGAAATCCAATTTCCAAACACAAAAAAAAAAAACAAAGTAAAACTATCAGCCACAATCATAAAAGACATATGAGGACAGGACACAGAAGAAATCCTAGAGGGAACTAGAAGAGGAAGGCTTGGAGGAGGAGGAGGCAGCCAGAGTCTTGAGAACCAAATCCATGCGGGCATTTGCAGACATTTGTTCCTCCAAAATTTTCTCCCGCAGGTTCTCAACCTGCTACCTAAGCTCAGTGTTTTCTTTGGTCAGGCGGCCAACATCCTTATTGGAAGGAGTAACAGTACCAGGCCCCCCAGCGCCCTGACTCAGCTGAGTCTCCAAGATAGCATTCTGAGCCTTCAACTTCCTGATCACTTCATTTGCATCATTCAACTCATTGATCAATTGAGATATTGTTGAAGTTCTACCCCCAGATTTCTCAAAACATTCACATTCCTCTAAGGTCGTCTTGGAGAAGGTCTGCTTGTGGGTCCCTACTCGTGGGTTTTCAACAGGCACCTTGTAGAACTCCAATACCCGAGTAAGTAGGAAACCATACGGGATCCCATGATTACCGTCCTTGACATTCACCACCTTCCTCATGTGTTCAATCATAAGTGCAGGCAGATTGATAGGGGTGAATGAATCAAGGGCCTCCATCAATGTTAAATCAGCCTTGGAGGCAATCGATCTCCTTTCAGCACGGGGGAGAAGTACCTTATTCACCAGTTCGAACAGAAGCTGGTAAATAGGGAGCATAGATTTCTTGTGGACCCGTTACCTTGCTGAATTGTGCCCTCCTTTACAATGGCTCGCCTAAAGTTTCCCTCACAAGCAGTAGCATCAGTTTTCACAGAAAACATTCCCTTAGTTGGAACTTGAAGGACTGTTCCCAAAGCAGCATCGTCGAATACAATGTCAACTCCTTTAACCAGAACACAGATATGATTCCCAGCAGTGGTGAAGAGGGAAGCATAAAATTCCTTCATAGCATCCTCATACACCCTAGGCACACTCACGTTGAAGAGATGGTCCCACTTATGGAACTCAACCATTGCTACAATTTGTCTCATTCCAGTCATATCATAGATCGCAGGATCAAACATTCGACCCCATAACACCCTTTGACTTCTCACTTTCTCTTGCCATCTACCACTGTCACTGGGTATAGTTTTCAATGAACCCAGTCCCCCAACAGTTTCCATTTCCCTTTTTCTTTTCCCTAACTTGACCACAGACTTTCCCTTTTTATATTCAACAGACACAAATTCTTTGGTAGCACCTCCAACAACCACAACTCGATTGAACTTCTCACTACTCTTCACAGGCGACACACATTGGTTCTTTAGCCTTTCATTCAAAACTTCAGCAACATACTTTTCAGAGTTAGATTTACTTGTTACCAGGGAACTTGGTTCCTCTTATGCATCCTCTTCTACCTCCACCACAGGGATAGTTTCATCCACCACCATTTTCCCTTCCTTTATCAGTCTCTTCTTCTTCTTTTTACTGCTTTTCTTGCTCTTTTCAAGAGCAGAGTCAAAGGCCTCCTTCTTTTGCAACCGAGTGGATAGTCGCTTGGAAGATGACTCAGGAGTAACCACTTTTTGGCGAAGCTTGAAGCGAGCACTCAAAACCATCTTGTCCTCATCATCTTCGTTAGTAGGCTCAGATAGGGGAGGAATGGACTCTAGAGGGGGTGTATAGAAGATACGTTCCTGGTTGGTTTCTGCGGGAGGAGAAACTGGTTTCTCACTAGACTTATTTTTGACAGAATCATGAACAGGGGATTCAAACAGGACCATGGTCCCGTCATCTCCTAAGAATGGAGGTTCTTCCCTTGAGGCTCAAGAAGGGAAGAAGCTCCTTCAGAAGGAAGACTCTCAGAAGCAATGGCCATAATGTTCTCAGCCGCCTTTTTTCAGGAGACTCCATGGGAGCCGTAGAGTCAAGGAGAGAGTAGTTGAGATACTAGTAAGGATCATCCTCAGAGGCTTTAGAGACCTGAGGAGGGTCATTTTCTAGGGCTTCTTTTGGTTGTTCATACGAGAGAGGATAAGTGGGTTATAGAGAGAGAGAATCATCAATAGGTAGGGAGGAGGAATCAGGGCGGGGATGATGACATCTAGGAGAGAGGAGGAATGAACCTCCGATGGAACGGGCTTGGTGTGAGAGGTAGGAGAGGGAGAGGATGAGTTTTCGTTTGCCATTTTAGGAGATAAATACCTAGAGCGTAGAACAGAGTATGATTTGCAAAGAGGGGATATGAGAAGATGGTGTAGAACGGTTAAGGGAGAGAGGGCTTTATAGAAAGAAGGTGTAATAATGAGGGGAAGAGGAACGGGTTCAAAAGAGAATGACGGTAGGTGTTTTGGGA
Source organism: Nicotiana undulata (assembly GCA_005239495.1). Lineage (NCBI taxonomy): Eukaryota > Viridiplantae > Streptophyta > Magnoliopsida > Solanales > Solanaceae > Nicotiana > Nicotiana undulata. Next base: position 11,204 of record ML276077.1, read on the forward strand.
AGATAAAACATGCAGAAGGAGTTAAAGGATTTGAGAGATGGACATGATAGACACATACACTGAAAAGTCGAATGATGTGGCAGTAGTAATTAATTTGTTACCTTTTAAGAGAGGCATAGAAAACACATAACTACTAAAATGTGGCACAAGAACAAGGCCATGTACCTGTTTTTTGAAAATGTTTTTTTTCATCTTCCTTTTGCACTACATCGACATACCTTTAATTTCTGTAATCACCATGCGTGTCTACCTGAAACGGTATTGATTTGAGTTAGAATTAGTCAGAAAACACTTTAGCTAGATGTACCTGAGAGAGACTTTCATAGCCAATGTAGGAGAAACAGGTCCTTAGTTAGGTTTCATCAACCCCAGTGGCATCCTGTTTTTCTCAAAGTGTTCCCTGCTTAGTGCCTTGGTGAAGATGTCTGCAATCTGATCTTCAGTGCAGCAAAACTTCATGCAGATGTGCCCCTTTTCAACATTGTCTCTGAGGAAATGATATCTTGCATCAATATGCTTGATTCTCTTGTATTGAACCGGGTTCTTCACCATGTTGAGAGCACTGGTGCTGTCACATAGAAGCGGTACACTGTCAATGTATACCCCTAAATCTTCCAATTTTTGTTTGATCCACAACAGCTGAGCACAACAGGATGCAACTGCAACGTATTATGCTTCAGCTGTGGAGAGAGCCACTGGGTTTTTCTTCCTTGTCCCCAGCAAATTAGGCAAGATCCAAGGAAATGAGTCATTCCTAAAGTGCTCTTCCTGTCCACCAGATAACCTGCAAAATCAACGTCAACATAACCAACACGATTAAAATTGTCACCTGAAGGATAGTACAGGACCAAGTCCTGTTTGCCCTTAAGATAGCATAGGATTCTTTTGGCTGCCTTCAGATGAGACCCTTTAGGATTCGATTGAAATCTTGCACACAACCCCACACTAAACACAATATCTGGCCTGCTTGCAGTGAGGTAGAGTAGAGATTCAATGATCCCCATGTACATTGTGTGGTTGACAGGTGATCCATAGTCATCCATGTCAAGCTTAGTTGCAACTACAATAGTGGTGTCGATCACTTTTGATTCCTCCATGTCGAATCTCTTCAACAACTCCTTGATGTATTTCTGTTGACTGATGCAAGTTCCCTTTGTGGACTTCTTGACTTGAAGACCCAAAAAGAAGTTTAGTTCTCCCATCATACTCATCTCGAATTCACTGCCCATGAGTTTGGCAAATTTCTTGCATAGTGAGTCTGTTGTAGCCCAAATATAATGTCATCCACATACACCTGAACAATGAGTATGTTCCTTCCCCGTTTCTTCAGAAACAGTGTGTTGTCAATCTTTCATCGAGTTAACCCATTGTCCAGCAGAAACTTTGATAGTCTCTCATACCAAGCTCTAGGAGCTTGCTTCAAGCCATATAAAGCCTTGTCTAATTTGAAAACATACTCAGGATGTCCATGACTTTCGAAATCCGGAGGTTGCTTAACATACACTTCCTCCTTGAGAAAACCATTTAAAAATGCACTCTTCATATCCATATGGAACAAAGTAAATTCCATATGACATGCAAAAGCAATAAGAATCCGGATGGCTTCCATACAAGCAACAGGAGCAAACGCCTCATCATAATCAATCCCTTCTTCCTGATTGTATCCTTGAACAACAAGCCTTGTTTTGTTCCTTGTGGTATTTCCATGTTCATCTAGCTTATTCTTGAACACCCACCTGGTTCCTATGATGGTTCTATCTGAGGGTCGAGGTACCAGGTTCCAAACCTTGTTTCTCTCAAACTGGTGCAGCTCATCTTGCATAGAAACAATCCAGTCTGCACCCTTCATAGCTTCCTTGATATATTTCTGGATAGGAAGGCTGAAAAGGCTAGGGAGTTTCTAATTTTGGATCTAGTTTGAACTCCTGAATCAAGGGGAGTGATTATGTTATCAAGGGGATGAGAACTTTTGTGTTTCTAATTTGGGACTTGGATTTGGTTAGTGGAGGAACTTGGTACATCAGAAGGATTTCCCTGCATTCCTCGTTCTGTAACATGTGGAGTGCCTTGCACAATATCTCCAACTCTTCCTTTAGCTTCAATAGTAGTAATTGGGGTACCAGGTTCCTCATGTGTATTTGAGGAAGTGGTTGCACTGTATTCACTTATTTCCCTCATCTGGCTCATCATGTCAGCTTTGCCATTTGAGACATCCGATATTTCTCCAGGAACCAAAAGTGGTTCATTGTTTTGATCATCACTATTTCCTTCCTTGTTTTGGGAAGGTGTCTCATTGAATAACACGTGAACACTCTCTTCTACACATTGGGTTCTCTTGTTATACACTTTGTAGGATTTGATTTGAGAGGAGTATCCCAAAAAGATTCCTTCATCACTTTTTGCATCAAATTTTCCAAGTTGATCCAACCCATTGTTCAGGACATAACATTTGCATCCAAAGGCTCTCAGATGAGTTATCTTTGTCTTTCTACCATTGAGCAGCTCATAGGGGTTTTTGTTTAGGAAGGACCTGATCATGCACCTATTCACCAAGTAGCACGCAATGTTGATTGCCTCAGCCCAGCGATATTTTGCAATCTCACTGTTAATAAGCATTGTTCGTGCCATGTATTCCAGAGTTCTATTTTTTCTTTCGACCACACCATTTTGCTGAGGAGTCCTTGGAGCTGAGAAATTATGAGTGATTCCATTTTCATTGCAAAACTCATCAAATTTTGCATTATCAAATTTCGTCCATGGTCGGATCTGATGCAAGCTACTTTCAACTCCATTTTTACTTGGATTTTCTTGAAAAATTCCACAAATACTTCAAAGGTCTCATCTTTTGCTCTAAGAAACAACGTCCAAGTGAATCTTGAGTAGTCATCCACAATCACAAAAATGTACTTCTTTCCACCTCTGCTTGGAATCCTCATAGGACTATACAAATCCATGTGAAGAAGTTCAAGAGGTTTTGATGTGCTAACATCCTTATTTGGCTTAAAGGATGATTTCACATGTTTTCCTCTGGCACATGCATCACATACACTCTACCCCTTGAACTTTGATTTGGGCAGACCGCGAACCAGGTCCTTCTGTATCAGTTTATTCAACAGAGAGAAGCTTGCATGACCCAGTCTTCTATGCCACATTTCTGCATCATCATCAACTGCCTTTAAGCAGTTTACCTCACCAGCTTCCAGCGATTCAAAATCAGCAACATAGATATTCTTGTGCCTCTTGGCTATCAACACCACTTCACCAGTTACTAGGCTAGTAACTGTACACAATTTGGACAAGAATTCTACTTTGTTTCCTTTATCACAGATTTGAGAAACACTCAAGGGACTATACTTCAATCTGTCTACATAGTACACGTTCTCAATTGAATGTTCAAGAGATCTTCCAACCCTTCCAACACCGAGAATGTACCCCTATTTTCCATTGCCAAAGGATACATCTCCTCCTTGCAGGGCTTTCAGTGAGAGAAAGTGTCACGCCCCAACCCTGGGGGACGCGACCAACGCTTAACCGAGTGAACCCAGTCAAGAAATCCTGCTTAGCCGTTCCTACCCGACTCATTTACTCCCCGAGTTTATAGCATAACATTGTTTACTGAGTTAGAAGGAGATAAATCAAATGCATACATTCACGATGTTGGCCTATTCTTTCTTATATACCGATACCAATATTTAGGTCTCCCAAAACATACATACTGATTGCAATATTTAAGATATGGGATTACAGTTACGTGTTAACCCAACAACTACCCAAAACATACACGACCCACATAAGTGTCTACGGAGCCTCTAGAAATAAGGAAGATGGACATAATCTTGTCGGCGACAAGGCCCCGACTATACCTTGAAATAGAACAACATATACAAAAGAAAGAAACATAGATTTACACACGGCCCCGGGAGGAAATGGGGCTCACTAGAACTGTTGTAAGGAGGAGGAGAGGGCACCACTATCGACGCTCGCGCTACCAGCTACAGAGCCACCTACATCCATAAGACGATGTAGCGCCCCCGACAAAAGAGACATTAGTACCATTGAATAGTACTAGTATGTATGAACAAACTCTACTCTAGATAGAATAAACATCAAACATGTAGTAACACAATTAGAGACCTCATATAACAATTCACAGAAATAGGGGGAACAAAAATAAGAGTCACCATGTTTTCTTATCCCGTTTTGCCATCTTTTGGTTAAAATCTTTTAAAGCCAAGTGCTATTATTTTTAATATACCACCATGTCGTTGTCACACGGAGTCTAGTCTTTTCCCGACCGGCTAAGCCATCCTAAGTGAGACATCAATACACCATCGTGTCGTTATTACATGGAGTCTGATCTCCGCCCGATCGGCTAAGCCATCTCATTTGAACCAGTGGGACATCATCATTATCATACTTCCATTATTACCACCGTGTCGTTATCACACGGATTCCGATCTCCGCCCGATCGGCTAAGCCATCCCGCTCGGAACAATGAGACATCATCAATATCATACTTTCATAACTACCGCCATGTGTACATCATGGAGTCTGATCTCCGCCCGATCGGCTAAGCCATCTCACTCTAGGACATAACCATATCATTTTTAAATCTTTTAGTTCACATCTCATATCATTTTAATACTTTAGTTCACATTTCTTCGCACTTGGGCCTATTTACCCCTTTTAGGTTACATTCCTTTCTCCAACCATATCATATATTCATCCTTCACCTCGACCAAAACCATCACATAAGAGGAGTCGTACACATAGTAAAAGAAGGAGCATAGTGATCACATTTCATACATTCAAATAGCATAATGACATGGTAGTAACATAGAATGACATGAAGGCAAGAGTTTCGCAACTTAACACACAGAACCCATTTACTCTTTAGAGAATCAAACAAGGGGATTCATACCGTGCATTTTGGCACAAACGATTCTATTCCATGAAGATTAGAGTTAGCCATACATACCTCGATTTGGAGTTTTTCCTTAATTTCTACCACAATCCACCGGACCCTTTTTGCACTTCAATCTAATTCACAATGTGGCACAATTGAACCCATAATTAGGAATAATGATCATGGCTTGAGCTTACTTGAGCATTGTATCAAACATTAGGTGCTCATTAAGATTGCATGGTCCCCTTTTTAGTAAAGATTACTCTAGCCTATTTTCCTTTACTAGTTTAGGATTACTTGATTACATGCAAGTACGATTTCCATCCCCATTCCCATGAACTAACCTATCCATGGTCCATTTTAACTAAAATCTGGAAATTAAGATTGGTGTGGTAGAAGCTTACCTCTTAGAGGGAAGAAATTGGTGTCCTTCCTGATTAGTTCCAAGCTTGAGTGGTGATGGAGGATCAATTGGAGGGAGTTGGGACCTTCTCTCTCTAGAACCCACTCTCTTCTCACTCTAAATTATCAGGAAATGGATAAAAAGATGGGGGATGGGTGTTATATAAGTCTGGGGGTCGGGTTTTTAAAATTAGAAAATGGGTGACCCGATGCAGGTTTGCGGTCTGAAATGCGATCGCATTTCGTTTATGCAATCCGCAAACTTGCCGCATAACTGGCCTTCAACTAGGAAAAAAGAAAAAAGGGACTGCCCAGGTATGCAGAAACTATGCAGTTTGCATACCTGTTATGCAGTCGCATAGTGCACTGCATAACTCCCTCCGCAAAACTCGAGTGCAACTTTGCGACGAACTATGTGGCCCGCATACACGAAATGTGATCGCATTTTGGGCCGCACAGTTGCCCTCAAAATGGACAGCAAATTGTTCGGGTATGCGAAAACTATGCGGTCCGCATACCTGATATGCGACCGCATAGTGGACCGCAGATCCGCATACCTCTACGAATTTTCTTCCGGGGGTACTTTTCACTCCTAAGAGGTCCGAACCTAAGAATTTCTACTGCTATTTCAACATGAGGGATCTAAATGGGCATCGTTTTTGGTTAAGGATTCTACGGGTCTTTACAGAAAGTCCATGGTGTTCCCAGTCATGTGCTTTGAGCATCCACTGTCCATGATCCATTGCAGTCATGTTCCTCTCACTGGTCCATGCACATAAAAATTAAGGGTTAGATTTAGGAACCCAAACAAGTTTGGGTCCCTTGTAGTTAGGAAAAGGATGAATAAGAGCTCTTCTAGTTCATGCAGGCAAGATCTATTTTCTTAGAGGTATCTGGACCCCTTGTATTGGGAAAAAAGAGCTTCACACGTGTAGTAATTCTTGATGACTCAGCAATCTATGAGGAGCAATGAAAACACGACAGCTGGACAGGACTCTATGAAGAGGTACGAAGAAAAAAGGCATGACACAACATACCCACGAGGTAATTAGCTACGGGAATCTCAACCTGATTGAGAAGATGAAGAGACACGGTCAGAATGAATCCGGTTGAAATAAAGGGCAAATTTGGAGATCTTCAATTATTGAGCCACACGTTACACAACTTTCACGCAACAGTTACGATTACTCATTGTAACGTTACATTAATTCCATAATTAGTCATTAATGCTCAATCACTGAAAAGAGTAGACGTTATATTAAGAAATTTCCTATATAAGGGAAGAAAATGTAACTTGTAAGACACGTTCGAACCACTATTGCAATACATTTTCCTTTCGTGCATCTTATTGTTTTCCTTTTACATATTTACTTACAATTATTAGTTCTACCTTGGTTATTAGAAACCCGTGTTCTTCTTAAAAACAGCTTTGGTCAAAGGATCTAATTCTTTGGTTAACCAAATTGGTTCAGTTACCGGGAATCTGATAATCTCTATGTACTTTCAAACAATATCCTCTGAACTATGCCGAACCCCAACGATAATAACCAACAAAGGGATGGAACTCCATCACCTTTAGGAACCCCACGAGGTTCAAGGGAGCAATCCCCAGAAAGATCGAACAACAATAAAAATGGTAACGATCAAATAGGAGAACAAGATCAGGTGAAGCAGATGATTGCAGAGTATGTCAGTCAAGCTTGCAAGAGTTTGCGAGGGGGTTACCGGCCACATCACCTACACCACCCCCTAACAACACCATAACCATGGAAAATCCTCAGTCCGGGTTAGCAAACTCAGGAAGTGGGGTTACTCCTAATGAATCCCTCGAAGCAAGACCAGGTACGTCCAATAATCCAGAATTACATTCTTTATTACTAACATTGCAGAAATAGGTGAAGGAACAAAACGATCGAATCAAACAAATTCCTAGTGTACCACTTGTCATCAAAGGCATCAATGTTGATAGATATTCTCAACAACCTTGGAAGCCTAGCGCAGCACCTTTTCCGATTCCCAAAAAGTTCAAGATGGCTGGCATACCTAAGTATGATGGGACAACTGACCCACGTGACCATGTAACTGTTTTTACCACCGGTGTGAAAGGCAGTGACTTGACAAAACAAGAAAGTGAGTCAGTTTTGGTCAAGAAGTTTAGAGAAACACTTACCAAAGGAGCGTTAACTTGGTATTATCTTCTCCCTGAAAACTCTATTGACTCTTTTGCTGAGATTGCAGATTCTTTTATAAAAGCGCATTCCAGTGCACAAAAAGTCGAAAAAAGAATGGAAGACATATTTAAAATCAAACAAGGAGACACGGATTTGCTCCGTGAGTTTGTGGACAGATTTTAGCGAGAAAGAATGATGTTACCAAGGGTGCCTGACAATTGGGCAGCCATGGCATTTGCAAGTAATTTAAATGAAAAAAGCTCAGAATCCACAAGAAGACTCAAGGAAAGCTTGAGAGAATTCCCAGCTACGACATGGAATGACGTTTATAACAGGTACAACACCAAGCTTCTTATAGAAGAAGATACCATTGCTCGTTCAAAAGATGAAGATCGTATCAGTTCCAGTCGTTTCGAATCAGAAAGGAGATCAGGTAAAAATAGGTACGACCCTTATATGGGACCTTCGGAATGAGAAACTCGTCCCAGATTCGAAAACACTCGGTCAAAATATAGACCATCAAATAGAGATACAGGCTCATCCTCATCAAGGTCTAGAAAGGATCGGGATGAACGAAACAGAGGTAATACAAGAATTGGAGACCACACCTTCAATGTAAGTACTTCTGAACTAATTTCAGTATTAAGAATTATGGGTGAAGAGGTTCGATGGCCCAAAGAAATGAGGTCGAACCCAAACAAAAGGACACCAGATTTTTTGTGTGAATTCCATAATGATCATGGACACAGAACGGCAGATTGCAGATTTTTGCAAGGTGAGGTAGAACACTTATTGAAACAGGGCTACCTAACAGAATTGTTTAGTGAAAAAGGTAAGCAGGCAAACATGAAGAACAGGAAGGAGCCGCCAAAACCACCATCTCCAAAACGAACAGTCAACGTGATACACGGAGGTGAAGAGGTGAACGAAGTGGTCTGTAAAAGAGATACAAAGTTACACGGAAGCGGATTCGTGAAGATTTGGAAGCAGATAATATATCCTTCGATGATGCAGATATCAACGGATTAATGCTTCCTCACAACGACGCTCTAGTAATATCCTTACTTATACATGATACTAACGTAAAAAGAGTGTTGATTGATCCAGGGAGTTCAGTCAACATCATTTTGCTAAGAGTCGTAGAAGAAATACTACTAGGGAATCACGTAATCCCAAAAGCACGAGCCATATCAGGGTTTGATAACTCTACAGTTATAACGAAAGGGGAAATTGAACTTAGCACTTATGCTGAGGGAGTAATCAAAAGTACCAGGTTCCAAGTCATCGATACTGACATGGCCTATAACGTAATCATGGGGAGACCATGGATCCATGACATGAAAGCAATACCATCCACCTTGCATCAAGTAATTAAATTCTCTTCCGAATGGGGAATTCAACAGATTAGAGGTGATCAACAAACTTCGAGGAATATAAATTCCGTGGTACATTACAACAAAAAAGTAGAAGCGGAAGAATCAAAAGATAGGGAAGTCTTCCAAACATAAGACATTGCCCAAACAGGTATGGAAGAAATTATTGCCCAAACAAGTATGGAAGAAATTATTGCCCAAACAAGTATGGAAGAAATTATTGCCCAAACAGGTACGGAAGAAAATAGTAACGAGAAGGTGAACCAAGTCACCACAGAAGATGTATCAAATCATACAGATGTAAATTGCAGACCTGATGTCATTCAGGAACCAGAGGAAGACGAATACATCAAAACAGCCATGGAAGAGCTCGAAGCTTGTCACGCCCCAAAACTGAGGGACGAGACCGGCGCCTAACCGAATGAACCCGGCCAAGCGGGCCTGGATTTCCTTTCATACCCAACGCATTACCCCGTGATCATAATGTAATTTTATAAGTGAAACAGCAAAAATGGAATCAAAGCATGCTTTTACAACATAAGTCCATTTTTCCTCTTTTAACATTTTCAACATTTAACCTTCCCAAAACATACATTCTAAAATTACAACACTCCCGATACGGGATCATGATTACGAGCGAGTACGACAGCTACCCAAAATACATATATATATATATACAACCCACATAGTGTCTACGGAGCCTCTAAGAGTACAAGCAGTATACATAGACTTGCCGGTAACAAGGCCCCGGCTATACCTTAAAAGAAGACGACATGAACAAAATGAGCCAACATGAACTACACACGGCCCCGAGAAGAAGTGGGGCTCACCAAGACTGCTGAGAAGGTGGAGGGAAGGCACCACTATCGACGATCGGAGCTACCTGCTATGGAACCACCTACATCCATATGAAAGATGTAGCGCCCCTAGCAAAAGGGACGTTAGTACCATTGAATAGTACTAGTATGTATGAAAAAACCTACTCCAGATAGGATAAAACAATAATAGTAAAACATGAGTAGAGGCATCATACAACAGTACACTGAAACATGGAAAAATCACAACAAGAATTACCACATCCCACATCCTGTTTTGCCATCTTTTGGTTAATGTACTTTTAAATTCCATCTTGTTATTATTATTGCTGATCCACCGTGTCGTAGTCACACGGAGTCCGATCTCTGCCCGATCGGCTAAGCCATACTAGGTGAGGTCCGAATTTCAATCACATCACATATAACCACCGTGGCTTGTTCTCACGGAGTTCGATCTCTACCCAAATCGGCTAGGCTAACACCGTGGCTCATGCACAGCACACGGAGTTCAATCTCTACCCGATCGGCTAGGCCATCTCAACTAAAACAGTGAGGACAATAATCATCATCATATCATAATAATATCACAACATCAAGTCATCCATGTGTACGACATGGAGTCCGATCCTAACCACATCGGATAGGCCTTCTCACCCCTAGGACATTCTCCTGGTACAATTATGGATATTTTAGATCACTTACATCATTTTTAACCTTTTTGATCCCCAACACACATTGTTATTTGATTCACCTTTCATATCATTAGAATCATTTGATTCATATTTCACAACAATTCATCCTTTAATCCATATTCTGTAACCATCCAATCCATTAATTCATGTTTCACAATTTCCCAAATCCATGGTTTCGTGTTTCATAACAGTTCAACCTCATGTTTCACATTTCACATCATTACCATATCTTTACTCATATTCCATAACAATCCACCCTTTTACATTTTTCACACCCATCATATAATAGGAGCACACACACAATAAGGAAGAACATGATGATCAACATTTATACATTACACTAGCAAGACATCATGGTGGTAGCATATAGAAACATGGAAACAAGAATTCATCAAATTAAGCACATAAAGAACATAATTTCCATAGAAGGTCAATAAGAGAGTCATACCCGGAAAATGACCACAACGGATTTATCCTATGAGGATTAGAGTTAGCCATACATACCTCGAGTTGGAATTCCCCTTTAATTTCTATCCCAAATCACCGGACCTTCTAACGCCTTCAATCTAATTTACAATGTGACACATTCAAACTTAGAGTTAGGAATCTTGAACTCATTTGGGTATTTTATCAAATACCATGTGATCCTTTATATTAACTAGCCTTTTTTTTAGTAAAAGACTGTCGTAGCCTACTTCCCTTTGCTATATTATGGTAGATTATTCACATGCATGCAAGGTTTTAACTTTCCTCTTCAATAACCAACCTATGTGTGTTCTATTCTAACTAAAATCTGAGAATTTGGGGAAATGGGGTGAAGACTTACCTCTTATGGTGAATAAGATGATGGCTACTCGATTAATTTCAGGCCTGAGTAGAGATGTTGGACCAATTTGGGGAAGATGGGGACTTCTCTCACTAGAACCCACTCTCACTTCTCTCTATTTTATCAGATAGTCGTTAAAATGAAGGGGAGAGGTGTTTTATTAAACTGGGGGTCAGGTTTTAAAATTAGAAATTAGAAGCCTCGAAGCAGGTATGAGGTCAGGAATGTGATCGCATTCCTGTTATGCAGTCCGCATACCTGTCGCATAAGTGGCCCTCAGCTGGGCCAAAAGGAGAAGCAGACTGCCCAGGTACGCGACCACTATGCGGTCCACATACATGTTATGTGATCACATAGTGCGTCGCATAACTCCCTCCTCAAAAATCAAGGTGCAAGAATGCGACAACTATGTGGCCTGCATTCGTGAAATGCGATCGCATTCTGGGCCGCATAGCTGTCCTCAAAATAGACAGCAATCTGTCCAAGTATGCGACCACTATGCGGTCTGCATACCTGATCTGCGATTGCATAGTGGACCGCAGACCCGCGCAACTCTGGAAAGTTATATCTTTTAAGTCATGGGGTACTTTTTACTCCAAAATGGTGCGTTTTAAGAATTACTATTGTTATAACTGGATGCGTATTCTGGTTATAATCAGATAAAAATAGATCCCTTAGACGAGGAAAAAACTTCCTTTATTACAAACAGGGGGACTTACTGTTACAAAGTCATGCCTTTTGGCCTGAAAAATGCTGGAGCCACGTATTAGAGGCTAGTAACCAAGATGTTCCAGCAACATCTGGGAAATACGATGGAGGTTTACATCGATGACATGCTGGTGAAATCAACACATGCGGAAGATCATTTCCAGCACCTTTCTATTACCTTTGAAATTTTACGCAGGTATAATATGAAATTGAATCCAGAAAAATGCGCCTTTGGCATAGAATCAGGTAAGTTTTTGGGTTTCCTTGAATCAAGTAGAGGAATAGAGGTAAATCCTGCTCAAATTAAAGCAAATACCCGATATACTTACGAACAAAAAAGAAGTTCAAAGACTAACAGGCAGAATTGCAGCCTTAGGAAGATTTATTTCCAGGTCTTCGGAGAAGAGTTTTAAATTCTTTTCAGTTCTTAAAAAGCAGAATCAGTTCGAATGGACTGAGGAATGTCAGCAGGCTCTCAAAGATCTAAAGGTTTATCTATCAAAACCCTCGTTGCTATCAAAGTCAAAAGAGGGGGAAAGGCTGTATATCTATCTTGTCGTTGCAAAAATTGTCGTAAGTGCAGTACTGGTAAGGGAAGACACGGGTAAACAATCTCCAATTTATTATGTAAGCAAGACTTTATTAGATGCTGAAACTAGATACCCACATCTAGAAAAATTAGCCTTGGCTCTAATCATGGCAGCTAGAAAATTAAGGCCATTTTTTCAATGTCATCCAATCACTGTTGTGACTTCATATCCATTGAGAAATATTCTACATAAACAGGAATTATTAGGAAGGTTAGCTAAATGGGCTATAGAAGTAAGCGAGCATGACATAATGTATCATCCTAGGACTACAATAAAGTCTCAAATTTTAACTGATTCGTCGCTGATTTTAATAATAGCATCGTCCCTGAAGTAGAAAAAGAGCTACTATTTTTTAATGGGGCTAATCCGGGTATATGGACCCTATTTACTGACGGATCGTCTAATGTAAAAGGAGCCGGCCTAGGCATAGTCTTAATATCACCCACGGGTGAAAAGACAAGGCAGGTTATTAAATGGTATCCCATAACTAACAATGAAGCAGAGTACGAAGCTGTCATTGCAGGTCTTGAACTGGCACGAGAACTCTCAATTGAGCAGATCGTGATCAAATATGACTCTCAGCTGGTAGTAAACCAGATGTAGGGGACTTATATTGCTCGGGATACTCGGATGCAATAGTATCTAGAAAAGGCACGAGATCTCGTAAGGTAGTTCAAAACAGGGAAGGTTATACAAATACCTAGAGAGGAGAATGCAGAAGTGGATGCATTAGCTAACCTCGCAGCAATTACAAAAGTAACAAATAAAGACAATGCAATTGTCATTCAGCAATCGATCAGGATAAGAATGAGGTGACATTTAACAATTTAACCTGGGATTGGAGGAACGAAATTTTAAATTTTTTGCAGAATGGTACTGTACCTAAAGACAAAAAAGCAGCTCAAACACTTCGCCGAAAAGCTGCACGGTACTGCCTCATTCGCAATTCTTTATATCGTAAAATGTTCGAAGGTACCTTAGCAAAATGCCTCGGACCTAATCAAACGGAGTTCGCGATGAGGAAAGTCCACGAAGGACACTGTGGAAATCATACATGGGCGAGATCCTTAGTCAAAACCCTAATCAGAACAGGGTACTATTGGCCCAAGATGGAAGAAGAGGCTGAAAGCTTCGTAGCTAAATGCGACAAATGCCAATGATTTGCTAACAACATGCATCGACCAGCAGAACTATTGCACCCAGTGATATCGCACTGGCCGTTCATGAAATGGGGGATGGACATAGTAGGACCCCTTCCCTCAGCTAAAGGAAAGGTATGATTCTTACTCGTGTTAACTGACTATTTCAAAAAATGGGTGGAGGCAGAAGCTTTCAAACAGGTGCGAGAAAAAGAAGTGAAAAGATTCATATGGAGAAATATAATATGCCGCTTTGGAATACCGAAGGAGATCATATGTGATAATGGCTCACAATTCATAGGCTCTCAAGTCACAAAATTCTTCGAAAGTTGGCAAATCAAGCGAATCACTTCATCACCATATCACCCCGTGGATAATGGGAAAGCTAAATCGACAAACAAAATCATCGTCAACAACCTAAAGAAACGGTTGGAGAAAGCCAAGGGAAATTAGCCTGATGAATTACCGGCAGTGCTTGGGCTTACAGAACGACTTCAAAAACAGCTACGGGAGAAACTCCATCCGCGCTTGTTTATGGCTCAGAAGCTTTAATAACGGTGGAGATTGGCGAACCAAGCATAAGGTTTACAACAGCCACGGAGAATGCAAACAACGATGAGTTAAGGATCAATCTAGACTTGCCCGAGCAAAGAAGAGAAGCTGCACTAATACGTATGGCAGTTCAAAAACAAATCATAGAACGATATTACAACCAAAAATCTCACCTCAGATATTTCAAAATTAGGGATGTTTTTCTCAAAAAAGTCTTCCAGTCAACAAAAGAAGCTGGTGGGAGAAAGCTGAATCCAAATTGAGAAGGACCCTACATAGTCCGAGGCATCGCAGGGAAAGGCGCTTATGAGTTGGAAGCCATGAATGGCAGGATCTTACCAACCAGTTGGAATGCCATCCACTTAAAGAAGTATTACTTCTAAGGAAAAGGAATACCCCCGGTCAGGTATCATTGCGTTCGATTTTACATTTGTACAGTTAAAATCTTACTAACCGTTTTAGATGATAGGCAAAGAGCTAACCCATCACCAGATGATGATATTAGACCTGCAAAGACGCGAGGAAGTAATTGAATTCCCACTCTAGGGTTACACTTTCTGATGGACGTTTTAAAGGGTTAAGCAGTCATCATCTAAAAACTATATACCTTCGAGTCCCGTATGTTTTTCCTTTTCAAGAAAAGGACAACAAGGAAGGATTAGTCAAGTGCTCGAGATTTCATACTTCAAAGCTCAAATACTTGGGGGCTATATAATATGGAAGGCAAAGACGAAGCCTAGAAGACTATCAAAAAGTCAAAGCTTGAGCCTGAAGATCCATCATCCCAACAAGTCAAGTGATACGAGCAGAATCAAAAGAGCCAAAGACTCAAGACACAAAGCCTGATTCAAAAAACCTTCGAACATGTTCGTAGATGTAAACGAATGTTCAGGGTAAAAGGAAAAATATTAGTTACGAGGGAGAAATGCATATCTTTATACTTATTCAGAAAACTGTTGTCAACAAAAAACAGTTACGAATGAAAAAGCATCACCCTCGTATTTATTAAAAATTGTTGTCAATAAAAACAGTTACGGGTAAAAACCCATACCTTTATAAAAATTGTTACAAACAAAAAAAAACAGTTATTCCCTTGTATTAACTCGAAAAAATTGTTACACAAGAAAAACAGTTACGAAATACAAGTTTATATCAAACCTGTTAAAAGAAAACAGTTGCAACATGAGTTTTAGACGATACGCAAACACATGTGAAATGTTATGAAAGTTCAACACAAAAACTTTCTTTAAAAACATTGTTA
Source organism: Nicotiana undulata (assembly GCA_005239495.1). NCBI lineage: Eukaryota > Viridiplantae > Streptophyta > Magnoliopsida > Solanales > Solanaceae > Nicotiana > Nicotiana undulata. Next base: position 26,639 of record ML276077.1, read on the forward strand.
AAAAGAAACATGTGAAAAATTCCTATCTCTCTATTGCATCTTTACACCATTATGAATTTGAGACGTCTTCTTCATTAAGTGTCGATCAAAAAGGGCCCTCTTTCACAAACCGTGCCTACTACGAAAAGGTACGGATACTCTAAGCATTGTATATGCAAAACTCAAAGGTAAAACTTAAACCTCAAAAATGAAGCATGCAAAAGACTTAAAGAGTGAAACAAAAGCTCAACAGAAATTAAAGTCATACTTGAATAATATATTAAACGGCAAAATAAACTAAGTATTAACTTAGTTTTAGCCATATTTAGCTTTTTACATTGGGTGCCCCTAAGTTGTCAGTTGGGGACTTAAAGGATCCAAACTTACCCCCGATGGGACTGGGGGTAACCACCAATTGAAAAAAAAAAAAAAAGAGGAACCAAGATCTTAAACTTCTTCAGACGGGGGGTTGATTTCACTGGCAGGAGGAGCAGCTTGGGATGAAGAGACTTGAGCAGCAGGAACCTCACCTTCAGGTGAAGAGAGATTTTGGCCTTGTTGAGACTTCTCAATGGTCTCCTTGGTTTTTGATAATTCAGCTTTAAGGTCAAAACCCTCTTGGCTCATTTCAGTCAATGTGTCGAGACGAGAGTTCATATACACCCAACTGACATCGACGGATGCCTTGTCTTCAAGAGCTTCGTAATCTTTCTCCCACAGCTCAACTTCAGCTCTTAATTCATCCCTCTCGGCCACGGCAGCATCATGAGAAGCCCTTAAAGGAGCGAGAGACCTTTCCAAGAATTGAACTTTCTCCAAAGAGTTGCGGAGATCCTCCTGGATCTAAGTAAGAGATTGCACAAGTTCGCTCGAATACTCCTCCTTCTTGTCCAGTAAGGCCTTCAAGCTCCTGAATTCTTCAGAGGCACGGGACAACTGCTCTGCAAATAAGGACTCTAGGACATTCTTATCCTTGCCTGCCTGATCAGAAGACTTCTCAATGGCCAACTCTTCCGTCATGACCCTCACTTGCTGATCCAAGGTACATTTCTCTTCTTCCACAGCTTCCATGTCGAGTTGTAAGCTTTCATACTTCTCTTTCCAATTATCTGCTTCAGCACGCAACTCCTTTAATTCCTGCACCGAGTGGGAAACCCTCTTCATAAGTTCCGTGCCTATAAGATTGATCTACAAAAGGAAATCAATTAGATACGGCAAGAACGTATACAAGAATGAATGAAAGAAAATATATTTTACATTTAAAGAGGTATGCACGATCTCATTAGCCCATGTAAGGGAACTATGGCTGTCCAGCTTAGCTCTCTCAGTCGGACCTATTAACAGTTTCAGCCATACATCAGGTTGGCCAGACTATTTAAAGAGGCTGCCCACTACTGGAACTTCTATCATCACCTGCCTCATCTCCGCCCTGCTGGAAGACCCTACTTCTGCAGCAGAAGGCATGGAAGCAGGAACAGATGCGGGAGACACGGGCAAGGAAGTCTGAGGGGCAGAAAGAGCCACGGAAGGAGCAATGACAGGAGCAGGAATAGCCATGGGAGCAGGAGTAATAACGGAAGCAGTAGAGAGAAGTTATCTAAGAGTAAAAGGAGAGACAATAGCCAGAGGAGCTTCATCAGCAACATAACTGAAACCTTCACAGAACAGGGGATCAACAGATTCACGCAGGGGAGAGGGAGTAGCGTCCTCAGGGGCAAAACATTCAGCTTCAGGTACGAAAGGATCAATGATAGGTGCACACTCGTCGTCAGAGACCACCTTCCTTCTACGTGACCTATGGATTAAGGAGCCCTCCTCTTCCAAGGTCCTTGACCCACTTACTTTTATCTTTAAGGAAGAGGATCCTGAAATGATCTCTTGGGCCTTAGTCAAGGACAATTTTGGAGCAGAAACTCCACGAGCAGGAAACCCTGTCAAAAGAAAAGGGTCAAATAAAGCTCAAATGAGGGAAGAAGTAAAAATAAAAACTTCACTTACCGTGAGTCTTAACTCTCCAACCAGACCTCTAACGGAGCAGTTAACAAAAGCTTTTCTACCCAATCTCGGAAACCGGAGACATTCTCGACAGTTACCATGATTGCTGTAAAGGAAAGAAACAGTGACGGTATTGATAAAATATCTAAAATAAAAAGCAAGGAATGTGAGCAAAAATGTACTCACGTGCAAGATTCTACTTCTCAGGGAAGGGAATATTTTCTTCACCTACTAAACCAGCAGTAGGAACAGCAACATACCGAAGAAACCAACCTCGATCTTTATCATCCTCAGGAGTCACTAACACTCTCTTACTCCTAGTCGCGAGAGTAAAAACTCCCTAGCGGAACAACATGGGAGAATAGAGTTGAATGAGATGGTGAAAGGTGAAAGGGACCAAAGCTAAATCAGCTAAGTATCTAAGATATGCAACAACTCGCCACACGAGAGGACCGATTTGTCCCAAGCAAATTTTAAAGAATCGACAGAACTCGATGATAGCCGGGTCGATGGGAGGCTTGAATCCTAATGTGAAGGGATAGGTATAAACAAAAGAATATCCAGTCTTGTAATAGGTTATTCTTTGATTACTATTGGGAATGACAACAGGATAATCGGACTTCCAATAACAGCCCTTGCGAACAAGAGGTATCAAACCTTCAGTAATCTAGGGAGGATACTTGTCAGCACTGTCAAGAGACGACAATGAAGAAAGCTTATATTTAAGGGCCTGACTATCCCTAGCAAAAGAGAATTCCGCGGGTACTATTTCATCGACCCTCGGTTCACGCAAAGGTTCACTGTGTTCTCTACCTTTAGACGAAGATCTAGAAGCCTTATCCCTCGGAGAAGATAAAGACCTAGAATAAGGGGGGAGTAACTTGAGAAGAGGAAGAACCCCTGGAAGGAGTAGAACCTAAACTCCTCAGCCTGCCGCCTCTCCTACTCTGCGTCGGAGCAGAAGAGGGGGTCAGATCATCTACGTTTATGACTCTCTTAGATTGGTTTAAAGAAGACATATTTACAAAGACAAGAAAAAGTTCTTTACAAATAAAGGTTGAAAATTAGAAGTTTTTTGTGAAAGTAAAGAAAGGAAAAGGGGTATTTATACTCGAAGGCAACCGTCAGAAATGGGAAAAACAATGATGTGAAATTCATAATTGAAGGTGTCACTTCGTGACTGATGAAGCCGAAAAATTCCTAAATGGCGCTGAATAATTGCATAACCAATTCGGGAATGCCATGTGGCACAATCATTAAATGGAAGTGACAAGCGACGCCAACGCTAGGGGATGGATGCAAAGTTTCGAGTGAAGCGGCGGCAAAATATTCCCACCATAAATGAGTATCCACTTACCAAATAATAATCGATAAATAAATGGTAAGTGGGGGGACTATCTGTATTGGTAAAAAAGAGCTTCACACGTGTAGTAATTCTTGATGACTCAGAAATCTATGTGGAGCAATGAAAACACGACAGCTGGACAGGACTCTATGAAGAGGTACGAAGAAAAGAGGCACGGCACAGCATACCCGCAAGGTAATTAGCTACGGGAATCTCAACCTGATTGAGAAGATGAGGAGACACTGTCAGAATGAATCCGGGCAGAATAAAGGGCAAATTCGGAGATCTTAAATTAATGAGACACACATTACACAACCTTCACGCAACAGTTACGGTTACTCATTGTAACGTTACATTAATGCCATAATTAGTCATTAATGCTCAATCACTGAAAAGGGTAGACGTTATATTAAGAAATTCCCTATATAAGGGAAGAAAATGTAACTTATAAGACACATTCAAACCACTGCAATACATTTACCTTTCGTGCATCTTATTGTTTTCCTTTTACTTATTTACTTACAATTATTAGTTCTACCTTGGTTATCAGAAACCTGTGTTCTTCTTAAAAACAGCTTTGGTCAAAGGATCTAATTCGTTGGTTAACCACCCCTGGTGGAGTCACTTTGTCAGCAAACACTTTGTTTTTCTGAACAGATTAAACTCTGGTAGGGCAACTTTCTTTAAAGTGCCCATTGTTCCCATATTGGGTACAGAGCCAGTTGTCTGGGACAGTGACATACTTGTTGTGAGGGTTGTAAGGAGTTTTCTCCTTTTGGAACCCGATCCCTTGACTGTTTCCACTGTTGTTAAAGTACATGGCAGTGACAGCATCTGTGGACCAAGTCCATTTCAGTGATTTATCAAGATCAATTTTTAGTTTAACCATTTCAGCTTGAAGTTGCCTGTTTTTCTCAAGTTCACAGCACGGGCTTGTTTTGACATCATTTAGTTCCTTTTCAAGCTTAATGTACTTCTCACTAGCTACCTCCTTCCCTTTCTCTATGCTCACTTCCCTATGTTCTAATTTGAGTTCCTCAGTTGTTTCCTCTAGGTATGTGATTACCACCAAAAGATCATCTCTTTCTTGTTCAACAACATTGATTTTCTCGGCTAAAGTATTCTTTTCATTGCTCAGGTTCTCCATTGTTTCCTTCGGGTCTACTACCACTACAGTTAGATCATCTCTCTCATCTTCTACACTATTTGTCTTTTTAGCTAGTGCTTCCTTTTCTTTCTCAAAATTACTTATGGTCTCTTTTAGGTCCACAACTACTACCATCAAGTCATCTCTCTCATTTTCTACATCGTTTAGTCTAAAGGTTAGAGATTCTTTTTCTTTTTCAAGCTCACTTATGGTTTCTTTCAAATCTACCACATAAACAACTAGATCATCTCTAGACTGTTCAGTTTCTCCTAGCTCTATGGCCAAGGAATCTTTATCGTCAACAAGGCTGTAGTAAGCATCAATAAGAACATTTGCTAATGACATTAACTTTTTTGAGGAGTAGGACTTCAGATTTCTCTGAACATCCCTGAATTTTACCTCATCATTTTCACCCTCTTCATCATCATCGGACTGAGCCATTGATCACGCCCAACTGTGTCTTATAAAAGACAAAGTGGTCGCTGCAAATATAATCCGGTTTAAGTTCAGAGTCGAATCCTCAGGGAACTAACCTATCTATTACAACTCTCAGTGATGCTAATATAAGCTCAACCACTTTCCGGGTGCAATATTTTTATCAACAATTGTTTGGGTTTATTAACTAAAGAAGATGATATTAAAAAACTAACAATACTTAATATTAAATATAATTCAATGGTGGAAAGATCTAAGGAAGTGATTACCCCAATTGCTAGACTAATTCTGACTCTTTTGCTATAATCTCACCGTGTTACTCTATGAGGCTTATGAGCTATGGGTTACTGCAATTATCTCTCGATCAACTACAGTAATTTACTAGAGCATTCTCTCGAACTACTCTAACTGAATATGTATGTAGCTCTAATTTATCCCACCAAAGTTTCGTCATCTCTAACCCTACTTTTAAATTCAAATACTGAATCTCTTCAGATACTCAAAAGTGGTGTTGTTCAACAACAATCTAACCTGGTGTTCTTTCTCAAGCAACATAAGGCAATTAGACACAATTAATCAAGGGCCCATTCAATTAATCAACATACAAAGCATAGTTGAACAATCTTAGATTAAACCCGGATTGATTATAACAATATTGAGTCAAAACTTTATCTAACAATTGGTTCCATCAACTCTAGACGGATTGTTTAGCTACTCATACTAGAATACAATGAAAGCATATAAGAATTCATAATTCCAAAATAATGATAGAAGAAAGAGAATCGAAAAACTCTAATGGTAGCTTGTTCTCCTCACACTTGTTCTTGCCTCCTAGTTGAGTCTAAAACAAGCTTAACCTTTTCTTGGACGAGTTCATAGGGTTTAAATAGGTCTAGGCTAACTTCTCCCATTTTTTACACTTCAGTCCTTCAAGTTTCTGGCGTTTCAGGACTCGATCGCGGTCGCGGCAGAACGCGGCGTGACCGCGGTGAACAGCATCAGTTCTGCCTCGTGTTGCTCAGCCCACCGCACTCCAGTCGCGGTCGACCGCGGTCGCGGTCGCGGTGGGCTCCACTTCAGCTGCTTTTGCCTTTTTCTTTCTTCTTTTCTCTTGGGTTCTTCTCGATTGGCCTTATAGTCCCTTGATCGGCTTCAAAACGTTCCAAAGTGTCTACTTCATGGGTTACGTCCTACAAAGCATAAAGAACACCATTTAGAGAATTTTATTATCATTTATATACTTAAAACAACACTAAAGTATGGTTTATTATGAGTGAAAATAGCATCTAATTAGCCTACTATCAACACCCCACACTTAAACCATTGCTCGTCCTCGAGCAACAAAAACCACACTCTACAGGCCTAATCTTCTCAAGTTACCTTCCTCACTCTTTATACCCAGAACACTTCACACAGGAAGACTACTTCAACGTGACATCTTAGCCTCGAGAGTGGACTCCTTTATAGCCACGCAATATTCTTAACCAGCTCTCCTACTCTCAGTCAGAGGTCCATTTTTACCTTCCCTTCATGAATCATGTGCCTTCTCACTACAGCAGAGACTTATGTTATTTACAAATAACACACTGAGGAACTCGAATATGACATTTCACTCACCCTCGTAAATAATTCTTATGCGACAAACAACGCACCATAGGCTTGCCCGTAGTGTAATACTCGACTAATCGAGCTCATTCAGTCTAGAATCAATTAGGAATTTATTTGGTTGTAATGTTGGCTGCGGGACAGGTATGATACATATGGGTATAGTGACTGCACCTCCCTAATAACTCCACTACATTCCACCCTTCATTCCACCATTTCACTATTGTGTTAACCCCTTATTCCTTTAAACACACTTTTCTTTAGCGGCCGCCAAATTAAGACTTATTCTTCTTTTTTTTAGGTGGTGGCTTATAGTTTTGCTTATCAAACAGTGCACTTTTTCATGTTTCCTTAATTCCACTTAACAACTCACCCAACCACCCCACACTCATATGTCTTTTCATATCCATTACACTTCGAGTGCTTCTAAGAGGTGATAAGGTTCAACAAGATAGGCTAGTTAAAGTAGGATCAAGCTAGTAATGTGGTTGCCAAGGAAAACAGGCTTATAGTCTCAATGGGGTTGACTAAGATATGTACAAGTAGGTGGGACAAACATATACAGAAGGGTTAAGCAAGAACTGCCTATGTCACTTTTCAGACCGAACAAGACTACCATTTCGCTTTGTACACACACAGGGAAAGTTCTAGGCATTGAGTGTTGACACATAATACACAAAACCTTACTCACACATGGCACATGACTCAATTCGGTTGGGATCATCAGACACTCTGCTCTAAGCACTTGAGCCATTCAGGAATACACAATTTAAGGCCTTATTAGAGTTAACTAAAGAGCCTAAGTGTCCCACTAAAGCAATCTTAATTCAGGGTATCATAGAGTTAAGGGCCCTATTCCCATCTTTGTTTTTCACCCAAGACACCTAAACTAAAAGAAAGAAAAACTAACTACACCCCGTTCAAATGAAAACCCTTGGAAAAGAATTGTGGTATGAAGAAAAACCAAGGGGGAATTGATACACTACTTAACAAAAAAAAAATTGTGTTTTCTTTAGACCCACTTCCCTCATGAAACAGGTCCATCGTCGAATAGTCCTGGATTATTTTTTTAAATTCGACTCAAAACCCTCAAGAGACCCGTCGAAAGGTGTCCGTCTTCGGGCCAAGTCAACACTAATCACTATGAAAAAAAATATTCAACTATCAACAACAAACAAACTACCAACAATTATATATACAACAACAACAATATCCCTCACCCCACACTTATAAAATTGACATGTCCCCATGCTAACAACAATAAAGCACAGTGAGGTAAGGAGACTTCCCTGGTGTTTAGTATTCACTAGAGACGGTGGCAGGGTCAAGATAACAGGCCCGCCCTAATGCTCGGAACCAGGCCATTATCTTCTTTTCGGATTTTGCCTGCTGAGTGGCCAGAGCGTCAACTCTGGTACTCAGGTTGTCCACTGAGGTGCGTAGGCCTGCCACATGTTTCTCCAAAGTTGACATGCGGGTGCTCCGCCGAGGCCGAGATGGTCCTGCCTCATCATGAGCTGGCACATGCGGGGTAGCATCAGGTATAACCTCGTCCTCATCATCCGCAGCAATAGGCACATGCTGCTCTTTTCTCACAGTTATTTTGCTGGCCCTGAAAGGATCTTCTTTGCAAGCTTCCCGTCGATGAGCCGATTCTCAGGGACATTGGCAACACGGCATAGCCGGGTGACCAGTGAAGGGAAGTAAAACTCTTTGAGTATCTCAGGATATCTGATAAAAATTTCATCGTGGATTAACCGGGACACATCAAAATCATGACGATTGACAAAACACCAGACCGCCACTACACGATTTGCATTTACATCAGTAGTGTTGCTGGAGGGTAGCAGTCGACTATAGATGATGGAGAGCCAGCATTTAGCTTCCCAAGTAAGAGATTGGGAGTTCAAAGTTATGCGATGCATTATCCATGTGGGCTCCCCTCCCACACAGATGGTCCGCACAATGTTGTTCCAAGTGATGGGCGATGTCTGGTAGACTTGGTAATAATCCTCCGCTCCTGAGAAGACCGGGAGCCGGTATGCCCTGCGTATTGCCTCCAGAGAGGCATTCACCCTTTTTTTCTGACTGTGACAAATCGGTTGACATGTTCTGGGCAATTCGCGACTCCCAAACCATCAAAATATTAGCCTCCTCCGGTTCCTCAAAGAAAACGTCCAACTGGCGTCTCCTCAATTCATTGAACATCTCCGGGCATTCCTGCTGCAAGGCGTCCCTGTCAATAGGTACTTCATGGACCATTTTCTGGGCTACTTTTGCTTCAAATCTTTCTTCGATAGCTTTCAAGACAAACCGAGTAGAGTCATATCCTGGGTTCTACGTTTCCTGGATTGAGACATGGCACCTCACACAACAAGGTTTATTGTCAGAGAATGTTCAATTTGGGTGACTACCAGGTGGTTACTCAGACTTCACCACCACGACGGTCACATTACCAATTATTAGCTCAAAGGTGCAATTTTGCAAATACATAGTGAGCATACATCGTGACATGCATATATTAACCCCTTATAGAATAAACCCTCTCAATTTCAACCACAATCTATTACCAATGTCACCCTACCAACATGAATTTCTCCCAACAATCAGCAATTCGTTTAACCAAGGCACCCTAAATTAATTACACAGAGAGAGAACACCAAAATTCTAGACTAGACATCATGGAGAACCACCATTACCTGTACTTTACAACAATGGAATACAATGAAAAAGAGAAGAACGAAAGAAGAAAATAAACAAAAGAGAAAAAGATATGGGAAACTTACTTGAATAGAGGAGAAGATGAAATCAGTAGGCTGAGAGCAATGGAGATGAAAGAGGAAAGATGTGAGATTGGGGGATTTAGGGAGGGGAAAGTGGGAAGGGATATAGTTACGGGTGAGGAGGGGGGAGAAGAAGAGATATGAAGGAAAGTAGGGGTTTTAGGGTTGTGGGGTAAGTGGGGTTAGTTTTAGAAAAGAAAGAAAAAAAAAAGAAAAAACAAACAAAATTCAAATAATTAACTTACCTGGCGTGGGCAGAAGGCAGAAGTTTCGCCGCGGTCGCGGTCGCGGTCGAGGGGAAAAAGGGAAAAAATAGAATACTCGTGTTTCGCCGCGGTCGCGGTGACGAATGTGCGACACAAACAAAATACATCCACTTTGTCGAGGTCGCGCCGCGGTCGCGGTGAGCTAAACCACAATAGTCGTGTCCTACCGCGGTCGCGCCGTGGTGACTATGTCTCGATTTTTGGCTATGTTTTTCTCACACTTTTACCTTACCAGAGTTGTGTCTTTACCTCGTCTTCGCCCAACATACCTCCAATCTTTCCCTGCACACTCGATAATGGGTTAGTCTCATGTATATCAATTACAACATAACACAAAAGAGAAAACAAAAGAAAATCATGGGTTGCCTCCCACGCAGCGCTTGATTTAACGTCGCGGCACGACGAATACAACAATTAATGGGTTTCCTCCCATTAAGCGTCTGATTTAACATCGAGGCACGACACAAACTCTTGATATCACTCCTCATTTGTGTATTGAGGCTCCTCCAGAGTTATCACCACAATGCCCCCTTTTTCTTCACTCATACCGAGGTAATGTTTCAACCCCTGTCCATTCACTGTAAATTTGTTCGTCCCATCTTCTGATTCAATCTCTACAGCTCCACTTGGGAACATTTCCACTACTTTGAACGGACCAGACCACCGGGACTTCAACTTACCCTGGAACAATCTCAGTCTTGAGTTGTATAATAGCATTAATTCTCGGGGTTGGAAGTTAAAGATCCAAGATGTGCTTGTCATGCATCAATTTCATCCTCTCTTTGTATAACCGAGCACCCTTGAATGCGTGGAATCGGCATTCCTCAAGCTCATGCAGCCCATTACTCGGTTGGTGCCCGCTATTTCCACGTCCAAGTTCAACTGCCTCAGTGCCCACAGTTCTTTATGTTCGAGCTCAACCGGAAGGTGGCATGCCTTACCAAACACCAACTTGTATGGTGAAATACCAATTGGAGTTTTGAAGGTTGTGCGGTATGCCCATAATGCATCGTCCAACGTCATAGCCCAATCGGTTCTTGTTGCATTCACTGTTTTTGAGAGGACATTCTTGATTTCCCTGTTTGATACTTCAACCTGCCCGCTCGTTTGTGGGTGATACGGCGAGCCTACTTTGTGTCGGACTCCATACTTCTCCAACAAGCGTGTGAATGCTCTATGGAAAAAGTGAGAGCCACCATCACTGATTATGGCCCGGGGGGTACCAAATCGGGTGAAGATGTTTTTATTTAAGAAGCTGGTTACCCCATTTGCATCGTTGGTTGGGAGAGCGACTGCTTCGATCCACTTAAAGACATAGTCAATGGCAACCAGTATATACTTGTTACCGTAAGATTTGACAAATGGCCCCATGAAGTCGATCCCCCACATGTCAAATACTTCTACCTCTTGTATTGTGGTCATTGGGATCTCATGACGACGGGATATGTTGCCCGTCTTTTGACATTCATCACAGCTTTTGACCCAAACGTGAGCATCCTTGAACAATGTAGGCCAGTACAGTCCTGATTCTAGCACCTTTGCTGCTGTTCGGACTCCTCCAAAGTGCCCTCCATAGGGCGAAGCATGACAGGCCTGCAAAACAGAGGTTTGATCTTGCTCGGGGATACACCGCCGGATCATGTTATCAACACATATTTTGAACAATAACGGCTCATCCCAATAATAATCACGACAATCCCGGAAGAATTTCTTTTTTTGAGTTGAGGAGAACTCGTGCGGAACTATACCACATGCTAAGTAATTAGCAATATCTGCATACCAGGGTGCCTCCTCCATTGTCATTGCCAGTAATTGCTCATCCGGGAAAGTCTCAATGATATCTCCAACCTTTGTTCTCTTTTATGCCCCTTCCAACCTCGAGAGGTGGTCTGCCACTTTGTTGTCTGTCCCCTTTCGGTCACGTATTTCCAAGTCAAACTCTTGTAGCAATAGAACCCAGCGAATCAAGCAGGGCTTTGATTCCTTTTTTGCTATCAAATACCTAATGGTTGCATGGTCAGTATAAACAATAATTTTTTATCCAATCAAATATGACCTGAATTTGTTGAAGGCAAACACCACAGCGAGCATTTCCTTCTTAGTGACCGTGTAGTTCAACTGTGCACCACTAAGTATTTTAGACTATACATTTCACATGTTATTGAGGTAGTTCCTGATAGTGTGGTCCCAATTGGGTATTTATGTGGGCCAGAGGCTCTTCAAGAAAGTAACAACACAATTAATAATCTAACAAGGGCAACAACAGAAGATGGTGAAATCAGTATAAATGGACCACAACCAAGTGAACAGCCTCCACGTGATAATTTAGTTGACTCTGAACTTGGAGAACTTACTGATGAACATGTAAGTGAAGGGGTTGTTGCTAGTGGTGGGGAAGGGGCTGCTGCTAGTGGTGTAAATTTAGAAGAGGAAGTTGATAGTGTAGAGAACCTGAATGGGGGAGAAGGGGCTAATGAAGAAGAGGTAGCTAGTAGTGAGTCTGATCTTGGAGAACTTCCTGATGAGGATGATAGTGTGGTTGATGAAGAGGCTAGGACCTTTAGAAATGAGAGGGGAACTAAAATGAATGCTACGAGAAGGAAGAAACAACCTGAAACTGCTAGTGTGCCTGTAGGAGAAGCTGGAATTGATAGAGGTTTTGAAGATATAGGAATTAACAAAAAAGGGAAATATGTTGGCAGATTAGGAGGTGATGAGGAGTTCATTGATAGTTCTGATTGTGGTAGTGATGATACTGATGAAGAGGTAGAGGTTGATTTTCAGCCTGGTGTTGACCTTCCAAGTAGAAGAAAGAGCACAAAGGTTAGATATGACACTGACTGTGAAGTAGCAATTTTTGAGTTGGGCATGATATTTAAGAATGTTGTAGAGTTTAGAAAGGCAGTGACTGATTATGCAATAGAGTATAAAGTTCATCTAAAGCTTAAACCAAATGAGAAGGGTAGGGTAAGGGTGAAGTGTAAATCAAAAAAATGCAAGTGAGAGTTGTATGCTAGTGTTGATAGAGATTCTGGTGACTTCATGATCAAGAAGTAACATCCCGTACATAAATGTCAACCACTAAACACCAACAAGATGTGTAATTCAAAATACATTGCCCACAAATTCAAGAAAGAACTTACTGTTTCTCCTTATATGAGACTCTGGGAAATTCAAGAACTAGTTAGAGAGAATTTGGGATTGTATATTGGCAGAAATATAGCTTATAGAGCCAAACAGATTGTTCTCAGAAAGTTTAGGGGGGATTGGAAGATGGAGTTTGCAAGACTGTGTTATTATGCTGAGAATATTAGGGAAACCAATCCTGGCAACTCTTGTTTTGTGAAAATTGACAGAGAGTCCGAGCCTGGCAAGAACCTATTTCAGTACTTCTATGTATGTTTTAATGCACTCAAGAAAGGTTGGTTAGAAGGGTGTAGGAACATCATTGGTTTGGATGGTTGTTTTCTAAAGGGAAGCTGCAGGGGTGAATTACTAGTGGCTGTTGGAAGAAATGGGAACCAATAAATGTTTATATTGCTTGGGTTGTTGTACACCATGAAACTAAACATTCATGGAGTTGGTTCTTCAGTCACTTGAAAGAAGATTTGCAACTTGGTGAAGGACATGGCTTAACAGTAATGTCTGATATGCAAAAGGTAAATTGTTTTGTATATACTGTTTTGATTCATAGTTGGCTTCTAATGTTGTATGTATTTACTGTTTGTATATACTGTTTTGCAGGGTCTTTTGATAGTAGTTAAGGACTTATTATCTATGGAAGAACAAAGAATGTGTGCAAGGCACATATGGTCTAACTGGTCTAAGAAATGGAAGGGAGAAGAAAGGAGGAAACAATTCTGGAGGGTTGCAAAGGCCAGTTTTGTGTTTAAGTACAACAGTGAAGTTGAAAACATGAGGAAACTTGGCAGCACTATCTGTGAAGATATTATGAAGTACCCAAGAGAGGCAGGGTGCAGGGCATTCTTCCAAGAACATTCCAGGCGTGACATAGTGGAGAATAACATGTGTGAGACATTTAACTCATGGATATTGGCTGCTAGGCAGAAAAGCATTGTTACCATATTAGAGGAGATTAGGCATAAGATAATGTCTAGACAGGTTGATATGATAAAATTTGCTGAAACTTGGATTTCAGATATATCACCTATGGCTTGGCTAACCTTAGAAGAAAATAAGGAATTGGCTAGAGAGTGTCAAATTATCTGGAATGGGCAGGATTGGTTTGAGGTCAAAAAATGAGATTTGAGGTTTATTGTCAACACAAGGATGAAGACTTGTAGTTGTAGACTTTGGAGGTTGAGAGGAATCCCATGTGAACATGTTGTGTGTGCATACTATCACTTACAAGATGATCCAGATCACCATGTGGAGCATTGGTATACAAAGGAAATATTTCTGAAGGCTTATGAACATTTCATTCAACCAATTCCTAACTTGAATATGTGGCATGAGGGTAATAATCCTACCATTGAACCACCAGCCCCAAAGCCAATGCCAGGCAGGCCCCAGAAAAATAGAAGGAAGGACAAGAATGAACCTAAGAAAAAATGGGGAAAGCTGTCCAAAAAAGAAGTCAAGATGACATGTTCACATTGTCATCAAGTTGGCCACAACAAAAAAACATGTAGAGTAAAGCAGGTATGATATGTTTTTATCTAGCTTTCTATTAATATTTTAAGCTTAAATTAACTATATGTATATATTCATTTTAGAGTGCACCTAGAGGGTCTTTAAGTAGACCAGAATCACAAGGAACTCAATCAAGTCAACCAACTCAAAGGAGTGCAGTATCTGATGGCAGACCACCAACTGTTCCCAAGAAAAGAGCAAAGGCACCAAGTGCAGCTATTAGACCTACAAAAGGTGCATTTCCGGATGCACTCCCTCAAACTGCTCCCAGGGGAAGAGCCCCAAAACCAAAATCAACAAGAGGTGGATCTTCTTTTGCTTGGAAAAGGGGAAGAGAATCATCAGAATCATCTACTGCTTCAGGAGGAAAAAGGGCAAGAATTGTTGGTTTTGGATGCTACACCAACATAGAGACTGGAAGGACAGTACTTAATGTAAGGTTTCTGATTTACTTAGGCTGATTTCTGACAGTATTTATAGTTATTCTATCCAAGTTACTTAGGTTTCTGATTGGCTTTCTTATGTATGTCAATTGCAGCTTGGTTTGTCAAGTGAAAGGGTTGTCAACCATGGGACTAGAGTAAGGAGCAACACATATGTGAATCTTGATGATGGAATTAGGCTGCCATGACTTAGATGGAATGGGAGAGATGCAATTAGTACTTCGCAACTGCAGCAAATGAGCGCAAGTAGAAGGAACCAAGTTGGGGCACAAGTGCAGCAAATGAGTGCACCATCTCAGTCTTCAACTCAAGTGATCATGGATAAGCTAGCCAAAAATAAATAGTGACCATTAGTAGTTTAATACAAGTTGAATGTAATAGGCAACTCTTATTTTGTAATAGGAACAACTTTGGTGTAATATGCAGCACTTCTGGATTGGTTTATGCTGCACTTTTATGTAAAGTGCAACACTTCTTTTGGTATAAACATCAGTATTGAACTTCTGGATTGGTTTATTCTGCACTTTTAGGTAAAGTGCAACACTTCTTTTGGTAAAAACATCAGTGTCGAACTCCTTTGAGTTGCTGCACTAAGTAACTTTTGTAATGAATTGTTGATTATTGTTGATATGATATGCAGCAGGCCTTGATTTTTCTATGACTTGTTCATTACATCCGTTTTAGTAGTTATTGGCATAAGTGGTCATTACTTCAGTTTTAGTAGCTTTTCACAGAATGGATCATTGCTTCAGTTTTAATAGCTTTTGGCAGGATTGTTCATTACTTCAATTTTATTAGCAGTTGGCAGAATTGTTCAATTTTAGTAATAGGTTGCACTTATTTTGTTCCATTACTTCTCTACATACAGTATTTGCAATACCAATTTAAAGCAAGTAAGGCAAAAAACTATTTTTAAAGGCAGAAACAAGGATAAATTGCATTGATTTTGGAGTATCGATTACACAAATATGATCCCTAGTACAGCAGCAATGAACAAAAGTAGAGCAAGAACATTTTCCCAGATTACACAAATTTATCCGTAGTTAACTCGCCTAGTTATCCCAGAATCTTGGTTCAGTCCATCTACAGGAACAAGAACATGAATAAAGCCATATCATTAACGCCACAACAACAACAACAAACATCAATGTGTTCCTCCATTTTTTTGCTCGATCTCTGTCTTGATCAAATGCCTTCACTCTCTTCAACAAACCCCATATAACTCTATTCGCTTGCTCCGGAAACTCGTCCTCGAACCATCTAAAATATTTACATCCCCCATTGTCCTTCAAAAAAAAAGAAAAAAATTTATATAAATCAATGGTAGAAAATTCGTATAAAGCATTTGTTGAGGAATAGGCTTACTTTTCTAATTTTGCATACAAAGTACCTTCTTCCTGGGTTAGCAGCACTCCATGAAATTTTCAGTTCACATGGACGACCACATCGACAGTATTCAACAATTTCGATATTTTGGGACATTGTTCTAACAGAAATTAAGAGATGTAGCAGGAAAGATTATGTAAATAATTCGACTAAGGACGATGGAGTTCTTCAAGTTGAAGAAAAAAAAAGCGTCGATTTTCAGTTCTTGATGAACAATTTAGCTCAATTGAAATGGAGAGAAATTAGGGCTTTTTTTAGGGATTGGGAGATGATAACAATGGAGAAAGGGGTTAAATAGTTAAAAGATAACGCGGCTGGGGTTTATTACCGTTAGAATAGTCCATGTCAGCGTTTTTTAGACCCCTCACGTGCTACGTCTAAGTGGTTCCCACGCACAGTTAGCCGGGTGATTTTTGTATCTATGTGGCATAGTAGTGCCCTTGTTCTGGGGTTCAGACGGACCATGGTCAAGAAAAAGTGATGCCAAGTTTGAGGGGCTGCCGATGTATTTGGCCAAGAAAATTCGGGTACTGTAAGCTAGAAAAGTTTCTGCAAAATGAACATGTTACTAAAGAAAGTGAAACTTAGATAATGGAAGCATAATCCCTATTTATAGATATGAAGGTACAGAACCTGAACCGGCTCATCATGATTGACACTAGAATCGAAATGACAGACCAATCTAAAGTCGCGCGTGAGTCAATGTGACGCTTCGGGAACATGCCTCATCTTGACAAGTGACGTCATGATGTAACATCTTTTCCTGGATAAGACGGTTTCAATAAATCACCCAAGATTAATACTTTGAAATATGTAGTTCATGAAACGTCACGTCGCATGTTTATCACAACGACCATGACCACCGATTATCCGCTCATTGAACTCGCCCACGTGAACGACCTCAACAAGCGGAGGGACTAACTGTATGGGCTAAAATTATCATAATTATACGCGGACCTAGAAGAAAGCCTTCCAAGGATACCACGTGCCATCAACAGGATGCAATGAATTGGTTTCAAAAGTCGACGTCATAAAGTCGAGGTCGCTCAACAGAGGACGAAGGGGAGGACGAGCATCCCCTTTAGTAAAGAAGTAACGGCTAGTTTTAGAAATAAGGCCCTCCCATTTGTACTATTAAGATTTTGTGGCTCATGTACCCTTATAAATAGAAAGATATGTAGTTATAGAGGGTATTGGACACTCATGGTAAAAAAGAATACATTGACATTCTCTAAAGTTCCCTCCTTTATCGTACAAATACAAAATCCACCTTTTTCTCAGATCTTTATCTATCCTTTCTCCCCCGATCCAAGGAGGATATGAATATTCAAAGGTTTATCATTATCTATCTTTGTCATAAGAAATAGCAGGGAATCTCACCTTTTTCGGGTGACCCACCTCCGTTTATTTACTTAAATACCACTTATTGTTATTTATTGCAATATTTCACATTCGTGAATCAATGATTATATCATTATTATTATTATCTATTGCCGTTCAATAGCACACGTGGAATTTTACCACAAAAATATTTGATCTATCTTTTTCATATTACATTGGCTAAAATTAAACCTACTTTAATATAAAATTTGGTTGTACAAACCTAGATCTAAATTTTAGGTCATATACACGTCAGGCCAATTTATCACTATTTAATGCACTATAACTCATTATATTCAAGTGCATTTAATTAAGAAAGAAAAATCCAATTTTTTCGTGGTACTGTTTGAAGTTGCTAAAATTCACCCTTTATTATACTTTGTGTCCACATCCATTAGCAAATCGTTTACCCTTAGTTATTAAATGAACAAGGATAAATGGTAAATTTTAACATATTAAGGTCCCGTTTGGCCATAATCTTTTTTTAAAAAATGTGTTTGTCCATATAATTTTACAAGTTTCTAGAAATTTTTCGAATATGAGTTTTTCAGAAACAATTTTCAGAAAAACTTTTTTCCCCACACAAAACTACAATATTTTTTCAAATTAAATGCATGTCCAAGCATAATTTTAAATTTCAAATACCATTTATCAATTCAACTTCAAAAACTACTTTTTTTCAAAAATTACAATTTTATATCGAAACGCCTGCTAAGATACTTCAAGAAAAGAGGTACAAATTCACACCTCTGCTTTTGACTATAATTTAAACGTAAATTGAAGTTGAAGCTCGGTATCAAGGGTAAGAAGAGACTTTCCTAACCGCAAATATATATTTAAGCCTAAAGCATAACCAAGGACAAAGTTGCTCCAATTCAAATAATACAAGGGCAAACTTAACCATTTTTCCTTTCATTAAAGGTAACATAAGAAATTAAAAAATAAAGGGGTGTAAATGTAGGAAGATATTTTATTTAGGAACAGATTTAAATTGAAAGAGTATCGGATAAAAACAAGTAATATTATAACAGCATACTCACTTGCCACACGGTCTCTTCCGGTAAAAAGATGTAATATCTTACTAGTTTTCAGATGAAACGTCAACGGACATAAAAAGAAGAAATAACCGAAATAGCCGTTCATCCATTTACTTAAACTCAAAAAAAGCCGGCGAAAGTATAATGTATGTATAATTTATGTATTATATGTGTATAATTATGTATATTCAATATATAGTCTATGTATATGGCTAGAAAAAGTAAACAATAAATATGACCGGCTATCTGTGTAAAAATTATACAAGAAAAACAACGAAACCGATTAACAAAAGAGAGTATATATCTGTCCAGACTTTTTGGTACAACGATTTGCAGAACCACCCAAAAAAGAAACACCTTTTCAGCTCTGTTCAAATCTAAAGGATATACATATTATGGTTCCAAAAAGTTAATGAAAAGGCACAATGGCCCCTCCCAAAACAAATAGAAAATAATGAGTTCGAGGGAGTTGGACCCCGACCTAATAAAAATGGATTCCCACTCTTTATATGTTTCTTTATATACAGATGAAAAAATCGAACATAAGAAAAATCAACCACAAATCCAGACTTCCGCAACTTCCCAGCTTTGAGCAACTTCAAATATGTAGTTCAATCCTTGACATCAGAATATATAGGAATTTCGCTTCATGCTTTGATCAAAGGGACTTGAGATGCTCGTGCAGCAGCTCTGTGCTGTCACAGGACGGATTACACCTCGACGTACTCGTTAAAATGGTGATAACATTAACTGACTGCATGCACATGATAAGCTGGATGAGAAATCTGAAACCACAACGATGAGCAAAGCTACATCCCAAATGTAAAACCAGGCACACACTTCTAAGTGATTGTGCCATTGAGCAAGCTACGTTGCCAATCTGAAACAAAGCAACCAGCATATCTTTGACAATGACCTTACATTATGCTGCAGAAAACAAAATTTCTGCATAGTAAGCCGCAACCACTTCAAACCAACTTCACATCCTAGAACCCAAACTACATGTACTGAGCGAGCCATTGTTTGCACATATCAAGAACTGGAAGTGCATTAGCATGTAATGCCTGCGTTGAGAGTCAGACAGAAAGAGAAATCAGCAAAGTGGTAAACTTAGTCAGGACCCCTATCCTACAAAATATAATAGTAAAAAAAGAAAGAAAAGAAACATCTTCACGCCTAAAAAACACCTAAAAGTACCATATTCAAATTCCAGTAAACCTCTTAAAAATAATAGGTACGCATTTCATAAAGGTAGAATCAAAAGGTATCTACTCTATTCTTCCAGTTTCTCATAGGCATAACTAAGAAGAAAAACGTCAAACACACCAAAACCATATATTTCCTGATCTATACCTATGAAAAAACAGATTCAGAAGTTCAGAAATCTGCTATTCTATGGAACCCCACATGCTGGATACTGGCTGCAGAAACATCTTGTAGAGGTAGAGACTACCTTGATAAGTAGAAAAAAGAACTTGTAGGACCGGAGTGTTTACAGAACAAATTTTCCATTAAGATTAACCACCTTCAAATTATTTACCATAGCTGAAGGTATAAACACGCTGAGGATATA
Source organism: Nicotiana undulata (assembly GCA_005239495.1). Taxonomy (NCBI): domain Eukaryota; kingdom Viridiplantae; phylum Streptophyta; class Magnoliopsida; order Solanales; family Solanaceae; genus Nicotiana; species Nicotiana undulata. The sequence continues at coordinate 46,666 of ML276077.1, forward strand.
AAATAGCCAACATAACCTGCTGAGGTACATGGTTGTTTTCAGCTATCAAGTTGACATTCCTAATTTGGTTATTAAGGTTCTAAATATTAATCACCTAAAACATTTACAAATTTATCCTTGGGATCGGTTAAGAAGTCGTTGCATCTAGTTTGGAATACCTTAAATCAATATGTCAAATTTTCCAAAATGGGCCCTCAGTATACGAAAAAAAAAGCAGTTAAAACATTATCACGCATGTGCATTTCTTAAAATATAAATACACTGATTGGAATAGATATTTAACCTCTGAAGTTCATGATCGTAACGAACCTGATGTGCAACATACTGAACATCAGCCACACTTCCACTTCTGGATGCAATTTGGAATGCACTTTTGAGACGCCCGCAGACAACACAAGCAAGTACTTTCCTGGGAAAGCCAAGCCAAAAAATGAGGAGGCATTCAAAGTTTACCAGCTAGTTTTTAAATTAAGAGCATAGAAATTAAAAGTATATTGTTGAATTGTGCAGACCGTCTCATCTTAAAAGCTTAACCTATTAGTTGCTTGATCTGTTAGAGAACAGAAACTTCATTTTATTTATTTTACGTATGCACATGAAAATATTTTGTTGTTGACCTGATATTATTCATCTGCATATTGAAGATCATCATGTGCAATGCTAAGTAATTTTTTCCGAACTTTTGCAGCATACGAGATGCAACTTTACATCACCCGTGATCTCATCCTCAATGGTCTGGATAATCTCCAGACTTTAATTCCTTAAGATTTAGAGTAGATGCAATAGTAGAAAATATACTGCCCTGTATTTAAAAAAGTCTAACATGCATCCTGATGGAAGTACAACTTTCTTAAATAAACTGACCTGTGGCTACTAGTCAACATGTCAATCAGGCGGTCAGGTCTCTCTTTGTGTTTGTTTGCATACACATTGATGGCTGCTCCCAAAACCTAAAAAATAATAAAATCCGTTAAATATGCCATCAGATCTTTAGAAACTAGAGTAATTAGAAACCAAGTAGTACAAAACTAAGTTTAGATAGAAATACTACTATCCTTATAAATCAGATTCTATTGTTGGAAAAATAATAGAATCCATTAACGTTTGGCCTCTTGGGATGTTCTTATGCAATTCTACTGTTGACAAGATGAAATTTAGAATAATGACTTCAGAGCTCTTAAACCAAGATGGTCTGCTCTAACAAAAGATTAATTATCAATACCTGAATGAATGACAGAACGATCAGAGGAGGTTATCAATTCCGAGCTTTAGTACTTGGCTTAGTGACCATTATATAATCATGAAGCATAAGATCATTGAAATAGGTTACCATTGTGGGTGCTAGTTAAAGCTGTTTTAAAATATAACAGTTGAACCGGGAGAAGTGGAGTAGACTTGATACATGTCACCTTAACAGCAAAATAAATAGTACACTAGTGTAGTATCTATGCCCCTGACCCCCCACACTTTATTATACTTGACCCTCACAAATACGAGCATTCCTCAAGAAATGAGTTACAAAAAAGAAAAGGGGAAAGACAGGTCAATCATCTGTTGCGGAATAGACAAAGCAACACACGTTGAAGACAACTGCATTCATAAAAATACCTGATCCCAATCATCATCATCAATGGTGCCTTTAATGTTCCTAAAGAACTCCGTGAGTTGGCTTCCCCTCTTTCTTTCAGCAAGTGATGCAGCAACACCAGCATATATGTCAACAGCTGAAACAGTTGAGCACAAACCAATAGTAAGTTCTACTACGGGAGCATACCCTGGAAAAGTTTTGAAGAAAGTTGAAAGTACATGAACTACCTGGAAGGTTGAACCCATGGATCACCTGGAAAGCCAAGTCGAAATTCCTCTCAGCAAGAGTCTCTGCAATTTCACACCTCCTCCTGCATTTCAACAAATATAAATTATCTAGTCACGAGGGATAATGTTGGCAATGTTAAATATGTTAGTATATATCTAAGTCAATAATTTAAAAATTCTTCCCAATTCTGTTATTATTTAAAATTTGGTATTTGTAATTTCTCTGAAGTAATAACTTCCTTTATTTCATGTAGTCTAAAGTTTCATCACCTCATGTAGTCTAAACTCTTCTATGAACCTCATGTAGACTAAACTCCTATATAAGAGCCCTGTTGTACATTTTCGACACTCCATACAAAAAAGAATCCTCATTTTACATGGAATTAGAGCCTCGACCATCTTTATAGGAAACCTAAATAGTCCTGCACGGTTAAAGTTTTTCCCTTTTCATAATTTAGTGTTGTTGTATCTTTCTAGTAACCATTCCTGTGCGCCTATTCCAGCTATTTTCAAGCAATATTTTATAACACTTCTTTTTCTTTTCTACCAGAGTCCGAGTATTGAACCCCTACGCTGAACACTGGAATTTTGGTTAATGTCCCAGAAAAACTTCTTCCCTTCTTTTTCTTCATTTTATTTGAGCTTGGTAATATTTCATTAAAAACAAATGCACAAAAACCCAAGATTAACACACCTGAAAGTTTCAGGATCATTTGGATTCCCAAAAAGTGAATGTTTCCACTGTGGTCCTTCTGCATCATTAAAGCATTTGACAACATCTATCTGCAAATCAGGAAGCATAAACAACCATGAACTCAAGATAGAAGTGAAACATAAACCCTTATGAGTGCTAATGATCATGTCCAATCCACATACTGAATGATGTTAGAAGCATTATCATTAGATCTGATGTCAGAAGTCATTTACAAATCCTGTTTCCTCCATCCTCTCTAATCAGTAAATGGCTCATTTTGACAGAAGGAATTTTCCTAGTAATGAACGAGAGTTCTATGCTATCGATAGAGGTAAGAAATGAAATGCAGGATTCAAACATCTTGATTTTCTGAGAAGAACCTCCCGTTATTCTGGAGTCTTACAGAAGTTACGTGGGAAATTAAAAGGGCTATCTTTCAGAGCATCAACTCTCGGATAACAGAGAATAAGGTTCTGAAAACAGAACATCAAAAATGAAAGAAGCAACAAGAAAGCAACAATGGTATGCACCTAACTGCATTTGGCTGACATGTGAAGATATTTCCAATCTCAGTTTATTAGCATCCCATGCATACCTGAATAGCAACTCTAGCAGAAAATTTGACAAGTCCTTCTTCAGTTAGTTTCTCAGAGGCACTTTTTCCTCGGATGCCCTTGGTAATAAGCTTAGTAGACTCTCCTGCTTTATGTCGCGCTGACAAGCCTTCCTCAAAGTGCATCTACATCATAAATGAAGAATAAGCAGACCACACAGGAGTTAGAGCACAAGTTAGCAACTAAAACCCCACAGAAGGTAAAAGCAATCCTTGCATAGGGAAAGAGGGGATGATCAAAAGATGCAGATAAAGAATATGGAAACAGCATATCTGCTGGCAATGCATAAAGAAATAGCAAAAGAGAAAACAATTTGTGATAATTCACAAGAAGAAGAAATATGTTTACAAAGCAATTGAGGTGCCAGTGAACTGTCAGGTTATATATATCCTGTGTCACTTATGTCGAACATCAATCATCTCAAACTACGTACCCATGCATATATTCAGCTAATGTATAAATACCATAATCTATACTTATTTATGTCCATGGAATTTCTGTTTTTATATACTATTGATACAGATATACTATAAATACAAGGTATAGGTGGATAAGATTTTTCTAAAGAAGTCTTAGTAAGACCATATTGCTGATACTAACTTATCTGACATAAAAACTAATACATTCTAATTAAAGTAATAATCAAGAATATAATAAATAACTATATATACACACACAACAGACATATATTTGACCAAGCAATCAACTTTTTGCTAAAAGAATTTTCATAAATTCGTTCCTAATAAGAATTCATAATTAACCATTTTTTTATATACGCAATTAGATATTATTAGGATCCTGATAAGGTCTTTCTGTGGAAATATAAGTGTCAAAACATAAGGAAATAAATTAAGCCGGATTTCTCGCGACTATCCTAGAATTTCAGACAAATTTCACCACCAAATTATATTTTGACATTCTGCTATATCAACTATACTTTTAACTGTTAGATAATCATAGTCTATGATAGCATCACTGCATCCATCGCTATCACATAACCATATGTGAAACGTTCACCTCATACAACTCTTCAGAGGGCACAAATAAATCTATGGACGCTTTCTTATTCTTTTTCTTGATATGTTTGTCATAATAGAGTCAAAATCCATTCTAAGGTCCCAAATTAGACCAATGAAACTGTCTGCTATTTTAGAACTAATAAATAAGAGCTTCAATTGATTCCATCAATTAAGAATTATCGTTTTTCACATATAAATTTCAATCTCGAAGTTGCAAATATAGTAAAAAAAAATTAGGAATTCTATTTCAAGAATGGTCCAATTCAAAGAGTAACCAGCGATTATTCAGGTCTGCATTCCTTGCACACGCTGCTTATAAAAGTGCACCTTGCCAGTATTGTTTGGCTTCCCTAAGCATCTAAACGTGGTTTGACAACTAGGACAGAGAAAAGAAAGCACAGCTCTATAAAACCAATAATTTATTGGTTCATTGATGACCATAAACCAGTGTTATCAAAGGCGAAAAGCGCAAAAAAGCTCTAAGGTCCGTTGGGGCTTTAAGCGCAAAGCGCGCTTTAGTGAAAAAAGGCGCAACTGAAGAAAAAGTAAAAATATGTATATGTAGTCCAAGACTAATAATTATAAGCATGAATAACAAATATATAGACAAAGAAATTGAAAAAAAATTGCGATAGAGCGAAATATCAATTGTTTAATGTCGCCTTTTCAGAATTATTAGCAAGTAAATGTATACCTTAGAGCCTTGATGCGACACTAAAGCGCCCACAAAGCGAGGCGAAGCGCTCAACATGTTTTGAGCCTCGCTTCAGGGCTTAAGCGCGCTTTAAGCGCGCCTTTGACAACCCGGCCATAAACACCATCTATAAAGCAGATGTGCAGCAGAACAAATTCTTAAAATGGACTGACCTTGGCGTTCTCCAAGTGTCTTATAGCTTCTTCCTGAGAAGAAGAATTCATAAACAATTGTATGCAACAAAGCCCAGCTGCCACATGATCCTTCTTTGTCACCTGATCATCATGCAATTTAAAAATACACAGGACGGAGACATCGCATTAGTATATACATAAAATGGAAGCAAATCGACTAGGGCAGCCTATCAGAGAATAGGATCAAATTCTGGAGTGAAGCCTGTGGAAAAACAGAAAGATTGAGCTTCTTGAGGTTTACCAAAGCACCTAAACTAAGAAACCAGCACTACCGGAACCTATACATGAAATCTAAAGAAATTAGCAAAATGTTTTTGCTTAAAAGCTGAAGCATTTCTTAAAAACTGGGTTACAGCAAGTCAGATCAGAGAGGCAGTCAACTCTTAGTCAATCTTTCATCAAGTGTTTCTGATGAAATGGATGTATTTCACTAGCCTATTAATATTTTCCCCATCAATTAAAGGTCTACAATTCCAGAGGCACATGTAAAGAAATTTAACATCAGCCTCGACAACACAACAGGGGCACCATTTACTCCATATTTCCAAATGAAAGAGTTCAAAGCAAAAGATAGTGAATAATACCTGAAACTTGTATAAATAATTGAAATGCTTGTGAGTTTCGCAATAATTACAGATGCGAGAAAGTGCTGCAGTTGTATGTTTGTTCACTGATGGATCCTGTGATGTTATATTTGATGTTCTTTCTGACAGTACTTCCTCCAAAACAGGCATGGCTCCATAAGCAGTGCACAAATCACACAATAGATCTAGGGTCCCATAATCTGTTGCCATAGGATCTTGTCGTTGAGGGGAAGAAGATGAAGTAACAACGCCTGAAGATGGTTGAGGAGGTGGAGGAACAGAATTGGGAGGGAAAAATAACAAGCAAGCATCCTTGTAATGCCCATGTCGAAACATGAAATCAAGCAGATGTTGACGAGCATACTGCATTTCAAAGTGTAATACATCAGTGGTTATACAGATATCAAGCATGCCTCACTGCTCTACATGGAAAAAATGAAGATTTGCTAGATCAATAAGCAGAAGAACAATATGGAAGGATGAAGAAAAAAATTGAGCAAGGTGGTGACGGAGAGAAGAGTCATGCATAGCAAGCATCTGAACATTTAAGTTGTGCTTTCGTCCAAGAGGGAGGAAACAACTCATTCAATCTCCGAAGACAATACTCCTCCCATCCGATTTACAAAATATGCTTCCTATTCTAGCAAGAGCCCAAATGTTGACCCTTTTTTACCATGCTATATATCTGTTCACATGTTAGAAGAACATGAAACAATTGTTTCTATAACTAACGAAAAATTCTATGAAAGAATGTTACCATTACATAATCTCTTTCAAGATGTCAAGTATGATGATATATTTGTATATATACACTGACTCAAAACAATACATGTTTATAAGTATGGGCATGCAAATAATGGGGACAGCAGAAATATACATCTGGCAGGTTGAGGAAGCTGAACCTCTAAAAATACACACAACAGGGGAGGAGATAGAGGGGAACTGGACACATCATTATCGGTCTATCAGAATGAGATCAAATCAAGCAAGCAATTTGGGATTGATTTCCAGGGGTGCGAAAAGGAGGCAATGGCATGTTCATGAAAATCGACAACAGTAGGCAAGTAAAGAGACACGAGGCAGAATTTTCAATTGCTGCTACTCCTAAAAAGAAAGGCATGCAAGAATTGAAAGGCTGGTTATTGACATGAAATTCAAAAGTAATGGAACCAGAAACAGAGCGAGAGAAGAGATTAATGTGGATTAATGAATATTAAATTCTATCATGGAATGTGAGGGGGCAGAACCGCATGGATAGGAGAAGGGTGATAAACAACTTGATCCTTAAATGGAAGGCTGATATTTTTTGTTTTCAAGAGACAAAATTAGTAGGGGATATCACAGATAAAGTCAAACAGTTATGAGGGAATAGGGGAGTCAAATTTGCACAATTGGAGGTCGGTGGAACTAGAGGGGGTATCCTAATTATGTGAGATCGCAAAGTTTGGGAGGGGGAGATTGTGGCTACTGGAGCATTTACCCTAACCTGCAAATATTTTCTCAACTGCAAGACCTTAATTGGAACTTAACAGGGGTTTATGTCCCTAACTGTGACAAAGAAAGGCAAGAGGTGTGGTGGGAGATTGGGGCTTCTAGGGGACTATTCAATGGACCATGGGTTTTAGCTGGTGATTTTCACATAGTTAGATTCCCCTATGAGAAGAGGAATTGTGTTAGAAGTGTGAGAAAGCACGGAAAAAATATTATTTATCTTCCATTAAGTGTTTTACAATAGCCCTATATATAACAATACAATACATATTCTACTCATATTCCATGTGGACTAGGGTTATTTACATAACTATCTGACACTCCCCTCAAGCCAGCTTATACAAATCATGTGTACCGAGCTAATTACATATGTAACTAATACGAGGACCAGTGAGAGACTTGGTGAAAATATCTGCAAGTTGATCATTCGACTTCACAAACTTTGTAGCAATATCTCCCGAGAGTATCTTTTCTCTGACGAAGTGACAGTCAATCTCAATGTGTTTAGTTCTCTCATGGAACACAGGATTTGATGCGATATGAAGAGCAGCTTGATTATCACACAAGTTTCATCTTGTTGATCTCACAAAATTTCAACTTCTTGAGCAAATGTTTTATCTAAATTAGCTCATATGTTACCACAACCATTGCTCGATATTCTGCTTCTACACTTGACCGAGCAACCACATTCTGTTTCTTGCTCTTCCAAGATGCCAAATTATCTCCTACTAAAACACAATGTCCAGATGTAGAAAAAGGCCAGTGACGAACAACAACCATGGATAGAAAAAGGCGGATTGGTACTATTTTATCCACGGGAGAGAAAGTATCAAAGCAATCGAGCCCAAATATCTGAGTATACGCTTTGGCAACAAGACGAGCGTTAAGTCGATCAACATGGCCAGTTGGATCAACTTTGACTGCATAAACTCAACGACAACCAATAGTAGATTTTTCGGAAGAGGAACAAGCTCCCAAGTACCAACTCATATGCAAAGCAGACATCTTGTCAATCATAGCTTGTCACCATCCTAGATAAGACAATACTTCACCTGTAGACTTAGGGATGGAAATAAAGGACAAAGATGATACAAATACATAATGGGAGTTAGTGACTGAATCTCCAAAAGATGGAACTGCTAGCACCTCAGAAATATTTAAGTAATCACCTGGACTTGCGAAGTATGATTGGTCTCAAAGAAGGTAACATCACCAGACATAAGGTACTGTTGGAGATCATAAGGTACTGTTGGAGATCAAGTGAATAGCATCGATCTCCCCTTTGCGTTCTCGAGTAACCTAGAAATACGCACTTAAGAGCACGAGGAGCTAACTCATCTTTTCCTGGAGTAAGGTTATGAACAAAACAAGTGCTCCGAAAGACATGGGGTGGAAAAGTGGAAAAGAGAACAAAGGTGAGTGGGAAACAAGACATAATAGAACTTGATTTTGGATAATTGAGGATGGCATACGATTAATAAGATAACAAGATGTAAGAACTGCATTCCCCCAAAAATGCAACGGGAATATGAGATTGTACGAGTAAGGTACGAGCAATTTCAATGAGATGTTTATTCTTTCTTTCAGCTATCCCATTTTGTTGAAATGTGTAGGGACAAGATGTTTGATGAATAATCCCATGAGAGTTTATAAACTGCTTAAATGGGTAAGACAAATACACTAGGGCATTATCACTACGAAATGTGCGGATAGAAACCCCAAATTGATTTTGAATTTCAGTGTGGAAGGTCTAGAAAATAGAAAACAACTCAGATATATTTTTATCAAAAATATCCGAGTGCACCTGAATTATCGTCAATAAAATTGACAAAGTAGCGGAATCCCAAGGTAGAACTGACTTGACTAGGACCTCAAACATCTTAATGGGCTAAAGTGAAAGGTAACTCTGCTCGATTATCAGGACGCCGAGGAAAATAGGAACGAGTACGCATACCGAGCTGACATGACTCACACTCTAGAGTGGACAATTGAGTTAAACCAGGTACCATTTTTTGAAGTTTTGACAAACTGGGATGTCCCAACCGTTTATGTGATAAATCTGGTGAATCAGTAACAGAATAAGTTGTTGAAGGAAGACAAGATGTGAGTTCATGTGATTTAGCAAGGATAAGGTAATAAAGTCCATTTGATTCACACATGTTACCAATGATCCGCCCCGTATTGCGTTCCTGTATAAGAAAAAGGCCATCAAAAAATAAAACAGAACATTTAAGTAAATTGGCTGTGAGATTAAAAGGACTACCGGGAACATAAAGAATTGAATCTAAAAGTAAGGAAGGAAGTGGACGTGCTTGACCTATTCCAGTTGCCACGGTTTGAGACATGTTGGCCACTGTTGGAAGAGATTGAGTGACCCAAGAATCGGAGGATGAAGATTGAGAGATATAAATCACGCTATACATGTTTGAACAACGGAAGCTATCTCTAAAGATGTATATTTACATGCTTTGTACTGAAGGAACTCAATATAATCCGCTAGAGAAACCATCCAACTATTCATAGTATTGGATCCCATTTTGCTACAACCAATCCCTCAAAATCTTGACTAAAGTATGTATGGTTAACCTTGGAATGCCAAATCAGAACAGGTTAAGTTGGAGATTTTTATTTCTTTGGGAAAGCACTGTTCACACCAGAAAAAACATTGTTCACGCGGGAAACCCATCGATTACTTGATGGAAAATAAAAAAGTTGTTGGAATTTGGTGTAACCTGGATGGGTAGGCTCGGAAACACCTCACGACCAAACTGTCCTCAAGAAGTTTTGCGGGAAAGTAGCTGGAAGGACCTGCACACGCCGGCAGAACTGTAGATATTAACGGCGCGGCGCGGCGCGTGTGACGTCTGTTGCCGGAGATTCTGGTTGGGGTTTGCTTCCCAGAGGATTCTTAACCTTGTGGTGGTGTTGGTTTTCGCACAACATCAACAGAAAAGGAACTGACGCCGGACAGCCACCGGAATTCACACAATGACTGTTTTTTCTCTTCCCAGAGTTGCTAGTATTTTTGCACATCGATGAATCTCTCGCGTATGCTCTGATACCATGTGAGAAAGCACGAGAAAAATATTATTTATCTTCTATTAAGTAGCTATACCCAATACATATTCTACTCCTATTCCATACAGGACTAGGGTTATTTAGGCCTCATTTGTTTGCACTTAATGGAGGTCTGAATCTTAATCATTCAGATCTCAGACATTAAGTGCGTTTGTTTTAAAGTCTGAATCTTAATTATTCAGATCTTAATCATTAAGTGTGTTTGGTTTTTTTACTTCATAACAACTTAATGGGTCTGAATAGGTCTTTATGATTAAGATCTATAACAGAGACTTAATTTCATTAAGATGCTATCACATATTCATTATTAACTGCCGTCGCCGCCTACCATTATCAACAACCACCATGCCACCCCCACCACCTTGACTAAACCACTCCCACCACCTCCACCACCAACACGCCACCATCATCCTCAATCATAGCCGCCACCATTATCGACCATCACCACTCACTATCCCCACCACTCTGATCACCATATATCATTCTCACTCACAATTAACACTCATCCACCTCAACTACCACAACTGACCATCCCATCACCATCAACAACCACAACCAACACTGCCTATTATTATAACCTACCACCACCCACCACCACATTTCTCAGTCACAACTACTACCACCACCCGCCATTATTAACTATCACCACCATCCTCAATCATAATATCCACCGCTACCAATCACTACTAGCTACTAGCATGAACCATCATCAACCAAAACTACCACCAACCACCGTCTCTGGTCGGCATTCACTCGTTAGCCATCACC